>JAWWMW010000678.1:0-14019 GCA_035048345.1 Echeveria elegans
CCATCTCTTCCATGTTTTACTCGTTGCGGTTTTGGAAAGAGAAAAACTGCGCCGGTAGGGTGGTAGGTTTGCGCGTTTCGTACGAGCGACTGCGTGATGATTAGCTAATGAAGTGATGTTTTACTTATATATACTAATAATAATACTAAATTAACATGATCAATATTTAACTTATATAATACAATAGGATAAAGATAAACCGATAAACGTCTGATCAAATTAAAAATATTATAAAAATATCATTTACCTCTATTTGATATTAATAAAAAAATAAAAAATATACACAACATGGTCCGGTTCGATTCATTAAAACTTTTAAACTAAAATTTTAAATTTAGATAGACAATACAAATCAACTTAAATTTACAAAGATCATACAGGTCAGTTTAAATATCAATTGTTGTGATACAGGTCAGTTTAAATATCAAATGTTGTGATGAATATTAGATCGTAACCTCCAACGTTATTTTTAATAAATTTATTAACGTGCACGTATGCTAATAAAGACACAGTGATGAGTGAGGCGTGAGGGAATAACGATAGTAAATTATGTGACTAATCGTTGGATTTGGTCGGGTGTTCAAAGGGGAATTCACGCCTTGGTTCTTAATCTATGTAATTAATATGAATGCCTATGTATATGGGTTGCTAGCTAATAGTACTAAGATTCTTACCAAACTATCTACGATGGATTGTACAAGCTTTGCGTTACATATTCGTCTAATCGAAACTCACGCCACGGCCAACAACCTTCTAATCTTTCGCCATACACGTTGACATTAAAAGCATGTAACAAATTTAAGAAACGACCTGCTTCGTATTCTATGCCAACAATTCCACACTTTATGGGAGAATAATACTGAATTCAAATGTCACACTCGCACTATTCAAACATACATAACCCGAATAAGATGGGGTGGTTTAACTATTATTTACTACTAATAAAGCGCAAGACCCAATTAGTTATTGAGCTGGAGACATAATTTTTTTTAAAATACCCTTTACCATAACTAACCCTATCTATACATTATATGCACAAATTAAACTGTGCAATGTTTACTAATTTAGTAGAAAGTGATAATACTTTATATGACGGTTCAGTTCCTCGTAGCCCTAAGTCATATTTATATAATCTATAATTAAAAAAAAAATTAATGCGCAGCATGAGATCAAATCCAAATAAATCACTTCCAAACTCAAGTGTGGGAAGAACATGCTGTAGACGGGTTTCGAACCGTTAACTTTAAGATTCCGCGAACCACCAATGTATTTACAACAAGCATAGAGCTTTCAACGATGGAAGTATTCTTCTTTGTTATTGGGCTTGAATTTGTATTTTTGAAAAAATAATTATGCACGGCTTTATGCCTGCGTATATATATATATATGGATTGGATCATTGGGTCCCCTATTTAATTTGAGTTCATAAGTCATAGTCTCCATCACACACTCATTTGATTTTATGGTTGAAATTGTGTCACGTATGCAATTACATACTCTTTCTGTCCTCTTTTGTTCTTCCTATTTCTATTTTTGGTGTCCCCTTTTATTCTTCTTATTTCTATTTCGGGCAATTCTCTTTTCTACTTTATCTTTCACATAACACTCTCTTTTATATTTTATTCTCCACTCACTTACATTTATATTATTTTATCTCTCACACTATCATTATTTTTTAAATTTCGTGATAACTATCAAATGTAAATAACAAATGAGGACGGAGGGAGTATGTGATATGCAAGTATGTTGAATAGTCAAAATTATCACGTATGGAGTTGCATACGTGACGTATGCAATCTCAACCACAAGATCAAATAAATGTGTGGCTGAGATTGAAACTTATGTACTCAAGTTAAAGTGTGGACCTATTTGATCCAAATCATATACTATATATTAAGGAATTTTATCGGTGAGATCCGGTTAAAAAGATGATACAATGCGAACCGATCTCAACCCTTCATGTGTGCGATCGTTCCAAATTTAGTAAGATTTAAAATCTCAAGAATTTCTAACGGTGATCACGCTTATAATTTTACTTCTCATGTTAGGTAATTGTATATCTCATATAGTTCACATCTCTTATTTTTAAGGTTCATAGTTGTTTTTATATTTTCCATATATCGATTATTGTTCACACAGTTTACAAGTGTACTTATAATTCAAATAGATCTCAATCACTTAGGCCCCGTTTGGTTGCGGGAAAAAAAGTGAGGAAAGAAAAATTTAAAGAAAAATGATTTTCCATGAGAAAGTTGTAAGAAAAATTTGATCTCAATTTGCCTATTTTTTTGCATTTTCCCCTCTTACAACCAAACACAAAATTTCATTTTATTCAAAAATTTCTTTTCCTCACTTTTTTTCCCGCAACCAAACGGATCCTTAAGCTATAAGAAATACATCATTTTTGATGTAAAAGCATTGTGCTCTAAATCGGAATTCATTGCAAACAAAAAAATGCATTTGTGAAATTTCAAAAATGATGATGTCCCATGTGGAGGTACTCTTTTTTCCCCCTTTTTTTGAGTTAGCATTTTGTGATAACTTGTTGTATTGTATCTGAAGTTTTGCATTCATATCCTCTGTTGGTGCTTCCCAGCAGTTCTACCTAAGAAACTTTTTGATGTTTTGAACTTAGCTTCTCCTAATTGTATTGGATTGATTAGAGGACTCATCCAAGATGTGTTGCCTTCACTCTCGTGCTTTGACATCACTCTATTCACCCCATAACCTAGAGGGCTGTCTGCTTTCATTTTCTTATTTTTAAGTGAAACTGGCAAATTGCAAGTCAGTGTTTAGAAACTTTACTCAAGTCATAGCATCAGTATGATTTGTGTGGATTTTGTCTACATCACAGATGAAAAAGAGCTGATTATGGAACCTTCTTTGAAATGGGTTGCTAATCCTAACGTACTGGTAACTGGTTGTTGCTAGGGCATTCGGGCTTAAAGCACGTCCAGGTTTAACGTCAATATGCTAATTTTGAAATGTTTCTTGTAGCAAAGTACGATGCATTTCATGGGTGTATGTTTGTGAATCATTTTTGTATGTTGAGTCATTCGTGGATGTACAACTATTTGCTGCTGCTTGAATTACTTTAAAGCGCATAGTTCCAAGCTTCTCTTGTTTTGTCACTAATGGAAAAGGTATAGTATATTGTGTGCTCTTACTAGATACTTTTATTTCCGCTTCTTTACCACTCTTGGTCAGTAAACTACAGTAGCTTCTGTTAATGCTAAATCTGGTTGGAAAATGAACTCTCGTGTGGTAAATCAACTAACAGTCTCGCCAGTTACTAGCTCTCTTTCACATTTTCTTTCTTCTGGAATATGGTTCTCAGTTATGTCTTGCTATTTATAGCATGCTTGCTTTGGGATCTCATCATTTCCCTGCTTTGCAGCGGTGCAGCCACATGTTGACTTCGGGCTGAAGGTTGTTGGGTGTGACCATATGTCCATTCCTGGTTTGTATAGGTTTGTTCAGGTACATTACTCTCGTACTCAACAAATCTGATTTCATGGAGATACATATGTGTAGACCAGTGGCTTATTTACTGAGCTTGTAAACATTGAAGTTGGTGTGCATGGAAAGCTGCTAGACAAATTGGATATCTTGCAACCATGTAGCTGGGATATTTGGGCCGCTTTTCGGTATTGCTATAACTGTTTTTATAATTGGACTTGGCAGTTGCACAATATTCAATCTAGTTACTTCAGTGTTATGTGCTTCTGTTGAAGACTGTCACAGCTGGAAGTCACTTAAAAAGCTGTTATAGCTTTTCATCGTTGTACAGAATGTTCCCGTTTTGTTATTCAGTTAACTTGGCTATCTCTGTTTTCAGAACATGACAAGATTGGGAATGAATGTGGTTTCCTTTGAAGGAGTTAACGCCGAATGAACCACTGGAAATTACACTCGATTTGCTTTAAAGCGTGGATCTCAATGATACCCAAAACTGATAAATCACGTGGACAATTGGTGGTAGAACTTGTCTACAAAACACTGAAAGACAAATTAAAACTTGCAAAAAGAATTTGGAGATTCGAATGAAAGGCACCTAAAGGTATTCCTCCTGGCGGAGGTCAGCTTGTAGTTATAGTTCATGAAGCTACGGATGTGGAGGGGAAGAATCATGCAAATCCATGAAGCTACTTAATTTCGCGTCCATAGCCTCATCCCACAATATTCCTCAATATAATTTCAGCATCGTAGTCCAATATAAGTGGATTTAGCATCCGAAAAATAAATAAATTTCTAGACTTGCACAGCTTTCTTTGAGAATTTCGTAATGTTTTGCAGCGGATAAAGAAGAATCGAGATCCAATATGGGAAGAGCAGTTTGAGATTTCACACTTGAGGAGCCTCCTGTCAACGATAAACTGCATGTTGAAGTTTACAGCTCCTCCTCGAGGATTGGGATTCTGCATCCGAAGGTATTTATAAGTAACATTGAACCACTATCAGTACTATTGGGAATTTGCAGAATATTTGTGTCTGATTTTTCAGATACCTGCCTCGGATTGATTTAACAGGAATCCCTGGGGTACGTGTTGATATAAGCCTAACAAAAGAATCAACTAGAAGTACCATCTCATAGACTCCCAAGAATGGGCGTATTCAAATTGAGCTACAATGGCCAACATCATCATCAGTGTCTAAAATTCTTCCTATCATCTAGTAGGATAAGGAACTTTACCGATGAAACTTCCTATCATCTACAATTCTTCCAAAAAAAATGTATATTTAACAAATGCTTTCCTCCAAAGCTAGGATAATGAACTTTACAACTCGCTCTTTCTTGTATCTGGTTTTATTTATTTATTTATTTATTGAAATAGTTGTAAATGAAACAGATGTCACAAGTACTCGTACCATGTTTATTCCTGTCGAGAGATATTTTAAGGGCATCTGCACCGATGCAAGTGCTAGGACACCTCGTCTCCATTTTATTATTTGTTTTGGAGAAAGTGCTAGGAGGAGGTGCTCTATCACTTCAACCGGTGCACATGCATCTTATTTTGTACCTTATGTCTTTGTTACCTGTTGGACACGTCACTGCAGTCGGCTTGGCCTTATACTGAGAAGCTCCATTTATGTCTCCGTTTTGTGCCTACATGATATAGATGGGCTCTTTGATTCTTAAGAAAAGTGTTCTGTATGAATTTGGTCACGGATGAGAGGTGTTAGGTACGTTTACTGGCCACTAACTTGGCCACAATGAGGTTCACATTATCCATTGTGCGGTGTGAAGTTGCCAATTTATTGTTTCTTCAACTCTTTTGTTTCTTTCCTCCACACACCTTGTTAGTTGCACTCGGTTACTTTTCCAATCCCTTGGTGGTTATAATCTTTGTTTGAATTGTTGTTTCTACAAGTTCTTTAAAATTTCATTACAATTCGACTTCATTTTTTCGAAATTCTAAAATGACGAAAACGTTCGCTCGAATTTTCCGGAAATGGAAGTCTTAGGCTCAGTTTGGTTGCGGGAAAAAGGTGAAGAAAAGAAAATTTTAAAAAATAATTTTCCCATGAAAAAGTTGTAAAGAAAATTTAATCTCATTTTGATTATTTTTTCATTTTTTCCTTACAACCAAACACACATTTTATTTTTATATCTTTAATTTTTTTCTCTCTTTTTTCTCCGCAACCAAACGAGGCCTTGCTCTCCTTTTCCATTTGAATTAAAATAAAAAAGCAATAATGTTGGAAATTCTAGATTGTGGAATCAAATCTAGCCAAGGACTTTAGTTTCTCGAGTGAGAAAGTGTCATTGACCCTCTACTTATTAAATTAATGTACATCATCAAAACCATATACAACTATTATTTTTTGATTCCCTCTAGAAGGTCGTTTTGCATTCGATTAACAAGAAGAACACAACACAACCAACCCCCAATAAGGAGCATTACTGTCATGTGTATGAGTGTGTTTTGTCTCTTGACCCCATAAACCCACTCCTCACCGGTAACCTCCTCAAAAATATCACCAACAACAACAAAGCTCGATTGGGAGTAACACTTACTTAGAACCCTAACCCACACATGTTTTGAGAATAAAACAACATTACCCTCGCCCTAATGTGGTTACCATCAATGAAGAAATCCGTAAGGAATAACAATCAACCACTTCTAGGTTCAAATATCGATTTCTTAGGTGCATCTTTGGTTTTAGTCTCGGGTTGCCCAACCAAATTTAAAAATTATTCCGAAAGAAAAATGAAATTATTTGGACCGAATGCAAATTACTATATATATGGCCTTAGTCAACTAGGGTTTTACCATTTGAAAATTATGGGATGATTTCTAGAAACAACGCAAAGAAACATAGAGTAGTAGAAAAGAGCGGCTTCTTCTTTCTCCATACAAATTCACTTTCCACCAACCTAAACTTTATTATATATGTGTATAATGAATGCGATTTATTTGTTGATTAGGGTTACACACCTCCTCATAATAATGTCATATAATCAACAGTCTAAACCTGTTCTCACCTACCCACATCCATCTAGAAGCAATTGCACCTTTTTGATACGTGACACACCCACATTATTATTATATATTTATCAAATTTTCAAAGCACCTCACACTATAAACAACCCAATATCAGATCATATGCTAGAAAAAAAATACGATAGTCTTTTTATTTAGGGACACCAAGATGATATATATATATAGTAAATCCTGATTAAATTTGTTTCTTAAAAACATACTAGAAACACAAACATATTTCAAAACGTAAGAAGATAATATTGCATCGACAAAACAATTATGGTTCAGATTCGAGAGATGAATGATAAATGTTACATCAGGTTAGAATCATAAGACGTGATAAAATAGAAAAAATAGAAACCCATAAGAAAATACAAATTATAACGTGTACAGCTACTTGGCAATTTACAATTTGACTTCAATAAAACTTATTAAGAAAATTATCGGTAGCTATAATACATGTGAATTGTTTTATAGCAATTAAATTGAGAGTAAAATGTGCTTGGGACTTGGGAGGGTATGAAGATAATCATCTGATTTATAATACAAAAAAGTTGGTCTTATTTAATGCTTTATCATCACTTGTGTTATCACTCACCACAGTACACACAACACAACACAACCAACCAACACTTGGCTATTCAATCAAATTAAACTACTCCATAACCATAGTCCATACCCCTCATCACAGCCACATACAACCCTTTTCTAGACCTAGTTGTTATTGTTGCAGTAGTAGTTGGTATTGGGAGTATCATCATGGGAAGGTCACCATGTTGTGAGAAAGCTCACACCAACAAAGGAGCATGGACTAAAGAAGAAGATGACCGCCTCACCGCATACATCAAATCCCACGGAGAAGGTTGTTGGCGTGCCCTGCCAAAGGCCGCTGGCCTCATGCGTTGCGGCAAGAGCTGCCGCCTTCGGTGGATCAATTACTTGAGGCCTGATGTGAAGCGTGGGAACTTCACTAGTGATGAAGACGAACTCATCATCCATTTTCATAGCCTGCTTGGCAACAAGTAAGAATGAATATGTTATCTCTCTAACTTCTTTACCCTAGTTGTTTCTCACTCTTGGGTTTTGAACCTTCAGATCATTAGATATGAAACTTTTGTACTAGATATATATATGATTGAATACATCTCTTTTGATCTATGATGAATGATATAGATGGTCGTTAATAGCATCGAAGCTTCCAGGAAGAACGGACAATGAGATCAAGAACTATTGGAACACTCACATAAAAAGGAAGCTTCTCAACAGAGGGATTGATCCGGCCACTCATCATCCAATCCAAAAAGCGTCATCAGCAGTTGATGTTCTTGATGAAGAACATATTAATATAAATAACAGCATCAACCCTACGTGCACTACCATATCTTTTGGCACCACAAACACTATCATCGCTAATGCAAGAAGAACTGATCAAACGGCCAATAACAACAAAAACACCAATAGCCTGCTTGGAGTTGGAGGCTTCCATGTATCGTCATCAAGCTCAGCCCAAGTGGAAGTGGCGCATCAGCAGCATGAGTATTTAATGGATGTTAATGGTAGTGAAGAAGAGGTGATTAGTTTGGAGCTAAAGATTAGTCCTCCAGAGAGGAAGTTGGTAAGTAGTGAAGAAGAGGGGTTGGTAGAGTTGGATTATTGCAGCACATCAGCTGGATCAATGGGTCTAGGAGTACTAAAGGGGGGCCTGGAGATGATGATGAAGGGTCAGGATTGTAGTTGTAGTGGTGATGAGGATTTGAGCAGTGGGAGTGGCTGCAGTAGTGGTGGTGGTATAAGTGAGTTTGATTTTCTAGGTTTGCAAGGTTGTGGAGGGAATCAGGGAGATCAAATTAGACTGTAAAATTATTTTTGTGTATTGTTGAGAGGAATTTTGAACCCAATCTATATCTTTAATTTCTAAAATATGCAATTTAATGAGCTCTATGAAATGAGCTTTCTTTGAATTGAGTAATATTTTTAAAATATATATCCCAAAATAAATATTCATCTATTACTACATTTATATATATAATAGAATATTTAAAATAGTGAACCACACATATAACGACAAAAAAAAAAAAAGTTTAAACTGGAATAAGGAAAAATAGGAATAAAACAAAATAGGAAGAAACATAAACTGGAATAAGAAAAAATAGGAATATGAATAAGCATAAATCAGAATAAGAAAAAATAAAAATAAGACAAAAATAAAAATACTCATTTAAATTCGGTCCGCACATCACCAAAAATTGATCGATCGAGTCCCGCCCCTATTTGACCGATTCGATTATGCATCCGAGACGACGCAACCCGTCGGAACGACGGATAATACACTAGTTTTATATATCAGTCGATTAAGGTTTTGTGTTGTCAAATTAACGTCCAAATGAAGTGGTATTAAAATTACTTTCTTCCTAATAATGATGAATATGAAACAACTTTTGCAATCCGTGGCTTCCTCAGAAATTATTTTTATCAGAATATGTTTTTAAAATAAAAATATTGTATTTATATCGTTCAGGTGGAGACTTAAATTTTGAAAAGTGTGGGGCTAATTGTTATATTATCATAATTTTTTGCTAATCCTATTAAATTCACATAAGAAAATTCGAAATCTCAGGATGCGGCCTCTCCCCTGTGTAATCAAGCTCAAAATCACGTCATTTTGACGTTTAATGAATCATATAATAACATCATCTTCTAACATAGATCATAGATGTTCTAAAACCATGAGATTGTCCTTTTATTTTGGATTAATTAGCGGAAATCATCCGTAAAATACGGGTTTTTTCAATAGTCATCCGTAAAATATGATATTATCAATTATCACCTATTAAAAGATTTTTTTACCAATCACTACCCATATATTCTTTTTTACCAAAAGTCACCCAAATGAATTTAAAAACACCCACCTATTTATAATTTATTAAAAAAATTCATTATAAAATAGCAAAAAAAAAACTTAAAAACATGCCAAATTTGAAAAAACAAACATTAAAAAGTCACTCATTTAGTTTTAAATTTATTTAAACAATAGTGATTTAAAAATTGTTTTCTTTTGATTTACTTTAATATTTTTTACAATTTATCATAAAAAATCAAAAACGTATTTAAATTTTACAAAATTAATGACCAAGTAATACATATTTCGCTATATTTTTTGAAATTTTGTGAATTTTTTAAAGACTTTCTTAGGTTTATTTCTTATTTTGTTTCAAAAATATTGAATTTCCCCTTTAAATAGTTTACAAAGGTAACAAAAAATGGAAAAATGAGTCAAGACATTTCAACATTTTTGAATAAACTAATGAAACCCAATACCAAATACCCATCTATTTTATGATATTTTTTCTTTATTTATATGCATTATTTTAAAGAAGTTTTAAAAACTTAAATTAAATTATAAAAAATATTTGTTCAATTTATAACTTTTTTAAAATCAAGAATAAATGAATAAATTTTTAATGTTTTTTTTTCCAAAGTTTTAAAATTTTTTAAGTTTTTTTGTTATTTTATAATGAATTTCTTTTAAATTGTAAATGGGTGAGTGTTTTTAAATTCATTTGGGTGGCTTTTGATAAACAAAAATTTTAATGTGTGGTAATTGGTAAAAAAATATTTTAATGGGTGATAATTGATAATATCACATTTTACGGGTGGCTATTGAAAAAACCCGTATTTTACGGATGATTTCCAGTAATTAACCTTTCTTTTTTTATGCAAAAGTAGGATGATAATTTTTTAAACGAAAAACGTATCCTATATGCCTTACCAACTTCACGTGTATATATATACTAGACACATATTACATACAAAGAGACTTGTCACTTGTTGTTCGTATAAACTGTGTATGAGCTGTACAGCAAATGCATATAGTTTTTGTAACGATACCAGTTCTTTATATTTAACTAGCACTCCATGCACAATTTCTGGCTTGTGCATTTTTATTTTGAAAGTTATAGTATTTTATGAAATAATTTGTTAAATTGGATTTTTGTATAAATATATATATCAAGAGTTCAGTAGAAAATATAATAGAGATATGTTATAATGAGTATCCAATTATCCATCATTATCAAGAACAAAAAAATGGTAACTGCCAAAAGTGGTTCACCAATTACATATAGTAGAATAATGAGATCAGCACAAATACACAACCAAAGATATATGCATGTAGTTGGTCTGATTATTCTTTAATGACTTATCTTTCTTTTTTGATGACTTCAACACAAATGGAATAAATAACCTCTGATTGAAGGGTATTAATTCATTTAAAGGCGGAAGAGTATATGAAACCTCTATTTACCAATGTTCCATTTGTATTACATTTTACATGTTTAGGAGTTGCCATGCATTGATTCGCATCATATCAAATTAATATGATACTTGATGTGGTGGCTGATGGCGTCTATAAAAATGGATAGTTGGGAACATATTATAAATTACTAGAGGTGAACCCGTCGTTCCGACGGAAGCTTGGTGTAAACATACATTTTGATGTATATTTTCGTTCAATTTTTCTAATTTCCCTACGTTTCTCGTTCTTGTTTTTTAAGTATTTTTTATTCTGATTTCTCCATTCAATACTCACAAACTTTCCAATTATTTTTTTAATTTTTAATTTTTAATTATTAAATTATTTATTAATTTTGGAGCTGAATGATGGACTGGGTCGGGATGATGGGCTAAGTGAGGTGGGCTGACTAATGACTTGGTGGGCTGGTGGATGTGTGGTGAGTTGGGGATTTAGCAACCAAAATGAAACTTTCATTGATGTTTGTGTATTGAGGATGTAAGGTTATTATTAGAGTAGATACATTTTGGGTTCTATTTTTTTAGCAGGGTGGCTTTATTATACAATACTAGCGTACCGCTCGTGGAATACGGTGGGAACAATCACTTGTTACCTGTTTTTATTATCCATCATTCCGAATGTGCAATCGAACCGTTCAAATAATAGTTCGCTATGCAAGCATTGCAAGACTACGTGAGAAAGTTAGATGTATGAACATGATTTATATAGAGTAGATTTTTTAGTTCGTGAAGTAGTTCAAGCGATGTGGGATAAAAGTGTTTTGGGCTGTGACGTATTTTAGCAATGAATTTTATAATTTTAGCGACGAAAAAAGTCGTTGCTATATGGGTGATTCAGGACACCCTATTCTTTTATATATTAGATATAATAGATTATAATCCACCGTTGAAATTTTTTTTTGTCGCTAAATCAATTAATTTCATCGCTGAATCAATTATGAAATAAGATAAAATAGGAATAGGACGAAATAAAAATAAGACAAAATAGAAATAAAATAAAATAAGAATAAATACCCATTTAAAATTTTAAAAAATTTAAAAATAAACATTCTGAAATCATTTTAAATTTAAAAATTAAACATTAAAATTAAAAAATTACTTATTTAAAATTAAAAATTAAAAATTAAAAATTAAAAATTCATAATAGGATCATGACCGTATAGTCAAACAAATGTTTTCGATTTTACTCATACCTTTAGTTTTTTTTAATTTAAATTTATACAGACCTCATAGGTTCAGACTAAGTATCTGTTCCCGCATTCCCATCGGAACGACGGGACAACCACTAGTGAGATATATTTAATTTGGTGGCATTTGACTCAAGCATCATCTCAAGTACATCATATGGCACTTTTTAAACAGTGGTCAACTTTTGCGAAACTTAAGCATAGACTCCATTCATTCTCGCCCCCATTTGTTTACTCTCTAGAACGACATATTTAAGTGACCTCTTCATGCATGCGCACCGCTTCTAATTCTTCATGATGAGCTAAAGAAGATGACTTTTTAAAGTATGTATCAACTAGCGCCTTGCTATATCAAACGTTGACTCCATCCCTTTGATGATCAGTTTCCGCGTCATCTACGCTATATTCATTCCACCACACACACACTTGCACAAACCCATTCAACGCCAAAGTCTCACATCACGGTTTGACCGTTGAAACATCAAACATGCTCTGCCTACATATAAATACATATCAAAGCTTCACTCATTTCCACATCAAAACTCAAAACACATTCCCTGTGATCCCTCAAAATGGTTTCACAAAAATACCAGTCCTTCTTCATCCTCACTTTGGCGGCACTCTTCTTAGCTCGATCAACCGAGGCTCAAAACTGCGGCTGTTCGTCCGATATGTGTTGTAGCAGATTTGGCTTTTGTGGACTAGGTGATGAATACTGTGGCACCGGATGTCAGAGCGGTCCGTGCACTACCGCTACGACTAATGATGTTGTGGTTGCTGATGTGGTCACTGATGCTTTTTTCAATGGGATCATTGGCCAAGCTGCTGATAGTTGCGTCGGAAAGGGGTTTTATTCGCGCGCTGTTTTCCTTGATGCTCTTAACTCGTATCCTACCTTCGGAAGAGTTGGGAGTGTCGATGACTCTAAGCGCGAAATCGCTGCATTCTTTGCTCATGTCACTCACGAAACTGGACGTAAGTTTATTTAATTTCACATTTGGTCATCCCAAATTCTCATACCGTATATAATTATATTCATTTTTAAAAAAACTGAACTAAATGTAGATTTCTGCTACATTGAGGAGATAAATGGTCCGGCAGGGGACTACTGCGACGAGACAAACACGCAATACCCATGCAATCCTAGCAAGCAATACTACGGCCGTGGACCGATTCAACTCTCATGGAACTTCAACTACGGGCCAGCAGGAGAGAGCATCGGGTTCGATGGCTTAGGTGCACCTGAAACAGTTGCTAATAATCCATTAGTGTCATTCAAGACAGCATTGTGGTTTTGGATGAACCATTGCCATACTCCAATTACTACAGGCCAAGGCTTTGGTGCAACTATTAGAGCTGTTAATGGAAGGCTGGAGTGCGATGGTGGTAACCCTGGTACTGTTGCTACACGAGTTCGGTACTTTACTGAGTATTGTGGTCAGCTCGGTGTCTCTACCGGTGACAATCTGACTTGCTGATGTTGGTTAGATTGTAGTACAAAATTACATACGTATGCGTGATGTTAATTTACTGGTGTCGTTTTGTCTTCCGATCACAATAAATTTGTCGTTTTTTTGGGAAGATTGAAAATTTATTGTTGCTTTATTTGTCAACACATTTGCAACTACAAATGCAACCGATAATTTATAAAACGCACCCAAAAAAAATGAAAGGAGATTCTGGTCAAACGCTAAGCTTTCTAGTCGGACCGGGCTCCATATTGCTTGGTCTAAAAATATGGGGCTCAGCGGATATGGTTTTTTGGGCCTCCAGTTTTGTATTGAGCCCAATCATATGTCTATTTTTTTAGCGGTGGTTATTGTTTTGACCTTTTAGCACTAGTTGTGTAATAGTCAAATTGTTTTTAATGAAATATTTCCTATTTTATATTGAACTAGCTGTGCTCCCGTCGTCCCGACGGAAATTTTTCTCGTGTGTTCATTTGATTTATCTAAAAAAACTAAATGTTTTCCGCTTAATTTTTTATTTTTAATGTTAATTTTTAAAATTTTCAATTTTCAATTTAATTTTGAATT
>JAWWMW010000681.1:0-14611 GCA_035048345.1 Echeveria elegans
AGGAGGATGGTTGTCCCAAGAGTGTGACTATCGGGCCAACACCCCATCTGCCCTCTTTTAAACATTTTAAATTGCGAAGATTATTGTAACAGGTTCCAAATTACTTTGTAAATTAATACAAAATAAAGGAGTATAAATAAATTTTGTTGTTTTTGTTGTTCTTCAAAAGTTGTGTAGTTCGATCTCTAGTGCTCCTCTGATTCTATGACGCGCGTTGACTTTGACTTGATTTGTTGTTGACGCTGACGAGGGTCTGATTGACTTGATCTCGTGCGGACGCGAAAAGAAATGGGCGAAGAGGCTTTGATGCTTCTTGTCTGCTGGCAGGCGGTGCTGGAGTTGATACACTTGTTGACTGCGAGTTGACGGCTTCTTGACAAAGCTTTCCTCTCTTCTTTCCTTCTGAATTGGTTGATTCTTGCGTAGTTCGCTGAGTTCTCTCTGGCTGACGGAAGAGCTCTGAACTTCTTGAATGTTTTGAATTTTCTGAATTGTGAAAATGAGGAGTGAAGCTCCCTATTTATAAGAAATTTGATGGACTTTTGAGTTTTGGGCTTTGTTTGTTGGGCTTGGCACAAATGTAGTGGGCTTTGGCTTGATTTGGTGGGCTTTCATGATGGGTCGGCCCAGTAGGGGCTTTTGGCCCAACAAACTTCTTTTAGCCCAAATTTGATCTGATTCTTCAGTCCGGAACTTGCTTTTGATCTGCCGGGTCGGTCCAGATTTTATTTAAATTAATTAAATGAATTAAAATTTTGTATTGATTCAAATAATCAATTTAAATTTAATTTCGGCATAAAATTTTAATGCCTACAATTATCTCTATAAAACTATCATGATTAATTAAATTATCCTCTAGAATTTTATTCTCAACTAAACACAATAAGATGAGCTCTCTTTTTTGATAAACTTATTTGTCACGGAATGTCTGAGCAGACTAATGCAAAAATATTTGAATGTCGAGGCAATACATCATATGAGTAGTTGGCTGAGGTAAATGACTTTCTTGATTTGTTGCGATCAACCTTTCAACCTAACTCAAACATTGAAAGTTAAGAGAAAAATTGTACGAAGTATTTTCTGAAAAGTAATAAAAAAAATTCGATTCCTACCTGATAAAAAAAATAATTTTCAGATATCGGGTCGCGGGTTACGTATAGTACACTACACGTAGAAAATCACATCAGCTACATTTTCTACTTTCTAGCAATCGACCACAGCTCACATATAACCAACTCTTCATCAGGTTCCAAATCAACAATGGAACATACGACCCGTTGAGAAAGGCGAAAAAAACACACAAATGTGAGGAGCTAGCAATCGGATACATGTCACAAACACTTTTTCTATCATCTGATATTCGGCACATGCCGGCAAACAATACAAGGTTCGTGACTGATTCCCCTGCAGGACGTTAAAATAAACTAGTTTAATTTACTTACAAGTACTTGTCAAAGAACCCTGGATTCCTCAGTCCTAACCGAAGCTTAGATACACCTGCGGAGCTTGAACCATCAATCTTGTTTCAGTCAAAAGGTTATTGGCTCCTTATGCGCTCGAAATCATGAAAATGGATAGATAAAAAAGGTGCAGCATGTTAAATGAGATGCCCTTAAGAAGATAAATGAGAAGTTCTCATTACACATCATTAGATTTTCAAGCATAAAAATTGACCTAAATCAGGTTACCATTATGTAGGTCGGATTCACTTTCTTCCACAAACACACTCTCCTTAATATCCTGTATCATCTTCAAGACTTGCCACATTGTGGGTCGTTGTTCGGGCGAAGCAATGCTACAAGCTATAGCAACCTCTACCAGCATTACTAAGCTTTTGTCATCCTCGCCATCCTGCTCTTCTCTAGTTGATCTCACCCAGTTCAGTAACTCATCAGGCATCACATACGGATGCTTAGATGGAAGTTTTCCCGTCAGCAGTTCAAGCAACAGAACTCCAAATGAGTATACATCCGACTTGGTTGTGGGCTGCTGATTGATTTTTCGCAGTTCTGGTGCTTTGTAACCTATTGTGTTACTATCATCTTCTGTTATTGTAGTGGGTGTGGCTAGGAGGACAACCAGAGCGTAGTCAGTGAGACAGGCCTCGAAGTCTGAACCTAGGAGGACATTAGACGACTTGACATTCCCATGGACTAATCTCCAAGCTTGATGTATATAGGAAAGCCCTTGCGCGACATCCTCTGCTAGTTTCAAACAAGATGTCCAGTGAAGTGGCTTGGCTCTCGTAGACTTCGAGCCTGCATGCCCAAAAACCACTCATTGTATTAATATACATTTACATATTGACAAAAAAATATTAAAGTTGATCTAGCAACATTAGAACTTCACAGGTAGGCACTCGAAAGATACCATGAATAAGTGAGAAAAGACTCCCATTTGGCTGATAATCATAGATGAGAAGCCTCTCGTCCTGTGCCAGCATGTAAGCCCTCAGCGGCACCAAATTTGGATGCCTCAAACCTCCAACACACTCTAGCTGCCTCTCAAGCATCTCTTTATCCACCGCACCAATCTTACTAGCATCTAATCGCTTAACGGTTACAATCAACCGATTCTCCAATACCGCCTTATATGTAGTCCCCATCGTTCCTCTCCCCAACATTTCAGCCGAAGCTGTCATCAGCTGATCCACACTGTACAAATGCGCTTCTCCTGCACAAAATACCAGATTCCCACTCTTACCAGCCTTCATCCCCTGCACCTTCTTAACCTTCTCCTCCAACTCATTCTCTTCTATTTTTATCAATGCAGCCGCATTTTCTTCCGCAGCCAAATCAGCAGGCATTTCGCTCGTCAGTGACTTATTCAGGTGGCTGCGGTCGCTACGCATTTTCCTTCTCAAAGCCAATGCAAGAATCACAATCAATCCAACAAGAACAACCAATCCCGCAACAAATCCAATCTCAAATGCGACTCGCTTACCGCCACTTCTCCGCGAAGGAGTGATCATCTCCACACCATGCACCGGCCCGTTCTGCCCTAAAGAACCAACCGGCGGCGGAGATGAACTTTGAGAATCCGGCAAAGTCGGTTTAAAAAAAGGCGCAGTGAAATGACATTCCTTCCCAATAATCTCTCCACACAAATTAGGGTTTCCAGAAAACGAATCAACTCCAAGATCCAAAAGCGTCGGCGTGAGCGGAATGAGACCAGACAACTCATTTCCAGACACATTAAAAATCTGCAGTCCAGTCTGATTCAGCGGCGGAATCGATCCATTAAACGAATTACCATCCAGTCGAAGCGCGTAAAGTCGGTCAAGTCCGGTCAACCAAATCGGAATCTCACCTTCAAAATCGTTATACGACAAGTCAATCGTACGGATGCGATGAAGCGAAGCAAGCGAAGGAGGAAAGGGTCCGGAGAATCGGTTGTGGTCAAGAAATAGGGTTTTGAGGTTGACTAACAAAGACAAATCAGGTACGGATCCAAAGAGGGAATTGTTCTGTAAACTGAGGACACGGAGTTGGTCAAGGTTGGTCAACGTGTGAGGTGCGAAAGAGCCGCCGAGATGGAAATTTTCGAGGACGAATCGGAAGACGCGATTAGCGACGCATTCGACGCCGCGCCATTTGCAGAAGTGAGTAGCGGTTTTGTGTGAATAGCCGAGGGTTGATTTTGAATCTGCTTTGGCTTGGAATGAGAGTAGCGCTGCTGCGTCGGAGTGTAATGCGGGTCGGGTCGGAATACCCGAAATTGATTTCGATGTTGTGAAGCTGTGGAGCAGGAGAAGTGTGAGTGTGATGGTTGGATGCAGACGGAGTTGCATTTTGATGTTTGTGTTTCAAGAGTAGGGAATGGGCATTGTTGTGGAGTTATTAGGGTTTGGGGAGGGGGAGGAGGAGGAGGAGGAGAAGACAAAGCACGAGTGACCCGAGGAGAGACAGCTAGCAGCTGGGGGAAAGTGACGAAGTGGGAGAGACAGAGTTCAGTTAATATCACGTGGAGGTGAGAGTGAGAGTTGTAATAGGTGGTTGGTAGCCAAAATTCATAAATCACATTTTTTTTTCCTTCTAATTTTCTATTTTCAAATGTTTTTAGTATATTTTGGTGTAATTTCTGGTGGGGTGGCTTCTAAGAAACGTTTCTACGTTATAGATGGTACCATAAAAAGATTTGGATAGGTAATCTATACATATAATAAATTCAAATGGGATATCGAAAATAGACGGGAAAGTAATAGTATTAATTCAAAAAAAGTAATGGTAAATGTTGTATGTATATTTTCTAGCATGCACAAGCCAAAAAAAGGTTAATTTCACTTCAAAAATTTTCTTCCTTTTATTAATATACTAGTTGCGCTCTCGTCGTCCCTTTTAAAATTTTTAATGTTAATTTTTAATGTTAATTTTTAATTTTTTCAATTTTTATTTTTCAATTTTTTATTTAATGGATCAGGCCGGACCGGTCCTATTATCTTTAATTTTAATGACATATTTATGATTAATGATGAAGAACAAGATAACAATATAATTTTAGTGTTGATTTTAGATCCGTTTTCTAATCTTTTATAAGAATAGATAAATATCAACACTTCCATCGCAAAATATGGACTGTTATCCAAATTTCATTTCATACACATTTAGGAAAAACATGGAGTCCTTTATGTTGTAATGGTTCAATGTAATTTAATACGTATGAAAACAATTCAATTTACTGCTCATTTCTCACAAATGTTATCTTTTCTGAGGATTCTTCTATCCTCGTGGGTTTTAAGATTTTTATCTCGAGATTGATCGCTTGTGAATCTTGCGTGTGTTTTTTGAAGATTTGTTTCCCAAAATCGTTAATGTAGTTCAGTTTTTAAAATCGAAATGCATTAAAGCTCGATCGCAGCTGACAGAATTTTGTGTGTGTTCGCTGCTTGATTTACTGAATCAACTGTTATTGTGTTCCGTTAGTAGAATTGTGATCCAACCGCATACCTAATTCATGTTCTTCTTCTTTTTCATGGTCTTTAGTTTGAAAACGATGATGAAAATCAAAGATTTTGGGACGAAGGTGGTGGAGTTGTTGTCGGGTAGTAGGAGTTGAGTTGAGTGGTATTCTCAAACTAATTATTGTATTATTTTTTTTCTTTGCATTCCGCATTAGTGCAGTCAAGGAAAGTTGATCACAGCCAGAAAGGTCGGATTCAAGAGGCAATCAACTACTACACAATTGAGTCGTCGATTGCGCTTCTAGTCACCTTCATTATCAATTTGTTTGTGACAACCGTATTCGCAAAGGGTTTCTATGGTACAAAGCTAGCTGAGGGCATTGGCTTTGTCAATGCTGGACAATACCTTGCAGAGAAGTATGGAGGACGAGGAACACTCTTACCCATCCTCTGCATATGGGGGTATTGGATTGTTGGCTGCTGGACAGAGTAGCACCATCATTGGAACATATGCTGGTCATTTTATCATGGGAGGGTTTCGTAACCTTCGTTTGAAGAAATGGATGAGAGCATTGATCACTCGAAGTTTTGCAATTGTTACAACGATGATTGTTGCACTTATATTCAACACATCTGAAGCATCTTTAGATGTCTTGAATGAATGGCTGAATGTGCTTCAGTCAATGCAAATACCCTTTGCATTTATACCATTACTTACATTAGTGGCCAAGGAGCAGGTGATGGGTGTCTTCAAAATCAGCAATACCCTTGAGGTTAGTTAGTTTGTTTTCCACTCATCTTTATGATTTTCATTTTGACTGGTGTGCATGATCGAGAATTCGAGATAATATAATACTAGGTGTAATATGAAGCCCTGCTAGAGATGTCTTGTTATGTGGTAGAATCATGATTGGTTAGCTTGTAGTAAATGTTGACAACCGTAGTGATCAGATAACTTATCTGTTTGTGCTGTTTTTGGGGTTGTATATCTGCTTTAATCATGTTTACATTATATTAGTTTCACTTAATATATTAAACTGGTGGGTCAAATTTCTGGCTTTGAACTCTTTAATCTTCCACTAATCAGAGGGTGGCATGGACTGTGTCTGGCTTGGTGATGGTGATCAATGCTTACTTGTTACTGGATTTCTTAATGTCTGAACTAAATGAATTGCTATTCGGCGTTGTGGTTTGCTTCGGTGTTGCCGCATATGTGTCATCCATCATCTATCTTATTTCCCATAGCGGCCGTGTTCATAAAACCGGACCGAACTGTCCGAATCGATCGGTTCGACCAGAAATCGGCTGGTCTGTCGGTTCGATTGAGGTATTGAACCATCCATGCAAACGAACCGGTCAAACCCAGTCAAAACCCGATTGAACCGACCAATTTTGATTAAAACTGATTGAACCGGTCTGACTTGGTCAAATTCGGTCAACGGTCAAAGGCATAGTGTTTTGTTGCCCTGAGTGTTTCATCTTCAAGATTCTCCACTGAATTTGAGTCCATAATTGCCCATTATTTGCATTTCATCTGATCACTGGCATAGTTTTTGGCTTTGATATTATCTGCGTGAGATTAAGAAATCAGTGATCCATTTGTCGATTTGATGGGTTGTATATTGTATCATTTAGTTAAGACATTTGAATACTTCTGCTGTCCAATTTCTCCTAGCTTGTAGATGTTGTTGCCAATTAAGAAATACATAGTGGCCAATTCACTTTTTGTGGAGGCACTAGACTGAGTCCTGCCTCTTTTGCCAAGTAGTAGCTGATCCTGATGGTATCGATTGCTGTATATGCGGTGCAAAGTGTGCATGCAGACATTCATATGCACCACATCAGAAGTGAAGTGCAGGGAGCATGCAGAAGCTAGGCACCCGAAGTCGAATGTCTACACATGCTTTCCCCATCTCCAGAAATAGGTCAGTCTTGTGCTGACTTCATCCAGTGCGTCTGTCACTATTCTATATTGATACGATGGTGACCCAGTAATGGTTATTGTGCTTTCATCTTTGTTGTCTTAGTATTAACTGGACCTAGACATATCGTTGTGGTTGAGAATGCTTGCTAAAGTATGTTAATATTTCCGGAATCAGCTTTTAATTGTTGAATGCTCCGTAATCCATAGCATGATTGCTGTGTTTCAATATTTCCATTATGGATTTTGCAAGTAAAACATATCGACATTAGGAGGTAAACAAGAGCAAACAGCAAACTAGTGAAATGCCAAATGGTAACCACAGGGTATATATGACCATAGATAGTTTGTGTATTTCCATTAAAATCAAATGAGATATGAGAAGGAAACAAAATAAGCAGGTGGACTGGAATTTACTATAAGATTTCCCAAAATCATTTACCCAAGCACAGAAAATCTTAAAGGCTGGGCGAAAACAATCCAAAATACAGTGATCATAAGTAGACATTGTATACCCAGCTAGACCATTGTCAACAAGGTGATGTAGCATTCCCAGAGCATAAAACAAATTGGTCTAAACAGTTTACCGTGTATATCTTGTCTTGGTTTAACCTTCAATTTCAGATACATTGTAACAAGTTCTGTCGACCTCTCTTTATCAAGTTGTGGACACAGTAGTTGGATCAACAGAAGAACTGGATGTCGAAATTGTTCACCATTATTCACGCCATTCGTTCCCTGCTCAGAGACTGTTGCTTGTTGGTTCTTATGTTGCAAATCTGCATGCCAAGCGTCTTCATCAATAGTATGAGTTATGCCTGATTGTGGCACATGTTGGGCATGATTATAAGCGAACCAGATCTGGTGTAGCCACGCAAGTAGTTGTACTGTTACTTCTTTCATCTTTTCGGTACCCTTCGATTCACAATCTGATTTTGACGTAAACTAGAGAATTGTAGCTGATACAGTTCAGTTTAAAACAATACTGAACAAAACATATTTGACATTTGCTGCTTAGGGGCTTGTTGTAAACACATTACTTGACCGTTGAAAACGTTCTATATATCGTTGGAAGCTGATTCAAAAGCTACAATTCTTTAGTTTACGTCAAAATCAGATTCATACCCGAAGGATGCCGAAAATGGGTGCGAAGTTACGGTGCTGCGAGTTGCAGCGCAGCACCAGATCAGAATCCGATTATAAGCAATCTCAAATTGACATGCTGAAGGAAAACTTTGGTCTTCAAAACCTTCTTTCGGCTGTAATGGTGTGTAACTGAACTCGAGAGGGAGTAAACAATTTATGTTGAGTGGCTGATTGTCAAAACCCGGCAAGGGCCGATTCAACTTGTTAGACACACAACTTACGGGCTGCAAAAGTACTGTGATCAAGCTGGCTTTGCTGTTTCACATTTTCATTCTGGTTCATACATTGCCGCTGATGATAGTGCTGGCTATTGTTCACTCCTTTATATCGAGACATAACTGCAAATACAAAATTACATCTTAATTTAGCTGCAGTTTTTTCATATACAAACGAGAAAGCTTTTTCTCATAATTCTGATTGTCAGCTAAAAGTAGCTAACAGATCAAACTTCAAAAGCAGCAGCATTTGTGAAGATTAGGAGAGATAACACCACGAAAACATGTTTGTGTTGTGAATCAGATGAATATGTCAACGTCAATAATGATATAGTGGTTACATTACACCATTTCCGCGCTGTACATAGTTCCCAGTTTCACATCAACTCTACTACATCTGCATACTTCTTAACAAGAAACGAACTACAAAATCCTCTGGTAAGTAAACGAAGAATGTTAGCTGCCAAACACATGTATTTGAGCCTATTGGTTGGGAGAGCGGCCAACCGTCCTCTATACTTCTACTTAGTTCAGCTGTAAAGGCATCCACATCCACTTCGGAATGCGTGGCTACTTCCTGCAAATTGTAAATCCAACATTCTCAAACAAAAAAGCAGACTAATGGCGCAAAACCCAAGAAACACATAGCAAAAATCAAGTTACAGTAAGTAATTACAAACATAGTGATTGATTGGTAGACCGCTATATGAATACTCACTCCGTCCCATATTTTTCTTCTCATTTCCTTATTTGGGGTTTCAAAATTTTCTTTCCGTTTCCTTAAATAAAATTTTTTTCCTCTCACAATTACACTCTCTCTCCAATCTATTCACTTTCCACTTATTCTCTTTCATACTTTTTACATTCTACTCATAATTTTTTCTCTCACAATTACATTCTCTTCAATCTATTTATTTTTTATTCATTCTCTTTCCTACTTTTTACAATATATTCACTTTTCACTCACTTTTTGCTCATTCTCTTTCCTACTTTTATCTCACATAACATAAATTTTCTTAAAAACCGCGATAACTACCAAACGGGAAGAACAATATGGGACGGAGGGAGTATAATATAGATTCCTTGCCAAAGTTGCTCCTACTGCGAAGTTGCTTTACCGACAACTCATGACCTTATTCAGAACCTATGATATTCTACACCCTTCAAATTATAAACATATTTATTTTATTTTTTTTGTTCCCATCAACTGCTAACCAAGACCAACCCCATTGTTAAACAAAATAAATAAGAGTAACCATTAGTAAACATTCAACATCTTGGAACTTGAATTTTCATGACTCCGTAGTTTTACCCTAATTCAGTTGGCAGCGCAGCACCAGATCAGAATCCAATTCGAAACCAGATCTGGTGCAGCCACGCAAGTAGCTGCAGCGTTACTTCTTTCATCTTTTCGACACCTTTCGGCTCAAAATCTGATTTTGACGTAAACTAGAGAATTGTAGCTGATTCGCTGATTCGCTACAATTCTCTAGTTTATATCGAAATCAGATTCTAAGCCGAATGGTTCCGAAAATGGGTGCGAAGTTACCGTTCAGTTTAAAACAACACTGAACAAAACAGATTTGATATTTGCTGCTTAGGGGGCTTGTTGTGAACACATTACTTGTCCGTTGAAAACGTTCTATATATCGTTGGAAAGCTGATTCAAACAACTACAATTCTTTAGTTTACGTGAAAATCAGATTCCAACCCAAAGAATGCCGAAAATGGGTGCGAAGTTACGGTGCTGCGAGTGGCAGCGCAATACCAGATCAGAATCCGAATAATTCTATGACACTTCTCTTCAATGTAATGAGCAACTTTTATTTATGTATAAATGTTTGTAACACACTGACAATGCACTCAGTCAATGACTCAATGCATACATGATCAAATCATTCCAGTAATCAATCGGCCCGGGCAAACACCAATGCAAGCAATCGTTTATCAACTTCCTGTCCCCATCTCCTGCTATGCCCTTCGCAAACGGCTGAAAAACCCTATAAGGCCCCGGATGGCCATCTGGCCGCAACAATGAAGCTTTACTAGTATCCAACAGCTTCAGCTCAACCCCATTCTGCCTTGCCACATTATGTGCCGTCTCAAATTCTTCTAGCTCCACTTTTGTCATTGTATTATCGGCATCTTTGAATCCAACTTCACCTTCGATGAATGGCATAGTTCTGTTACAAGTACCTCCGCTGAACCACTCGCCATTCTCAAAGTGATCTGGTGCCGTGGTCCTGAACAGTATCTTTGCTTTGTGACCTGAGTTTGACATGTAGTTGAGGACTAAACGGATTGCCTTACGGTAGCCAAAGTCATAGCCCAACTCGGTGAGGTTACGCCCTGGGCAGTAGTGGCATCCGATGATCGTGTTGTTCTCATAATATAAAGCTGTTTTGAGAAACCATTTGCCACCAGAGAAAACAACAAAGTCAAAGTTGGCAAATTGTCGGCTCCATTTGGGATCAATTTTATCAAGGTAGAGCTGGGGTTCCGCTGAAGAGTGGCCATCGTTGTCCTCAAATACATCTGCTTTCACTAGGTATGGTGACCAAATGATCGAGAGGGTGAAGTTGTGCGCAGGGAAATGCCATCTTTTAGACTTAAATTCCTCATCGTGGTATACCTCGATAGGCTCTTCTTCCTGCACATTACTCGCTATAGTTCAATTTTTTCCATTCAAAAACAACACGCAAATTACAACAAATTCTAACACACTGATCTGAAGGATATCAGTCATGATCAGGTAAACCATCTAACAAAACCCAACTACTCATAGTAATTCTCAACCTGTTAAACCAAAACTTGAGGAATCATCCTAATTGTATTTCCCTATTTAACTTCTTGATGCAAAAAAGTACTCCCTCCGTCCTGATTTATTTTTCTTGTTTGAGTTGTGACACATTGTTTAAGAAACAATAAGAGTGTGAGAGATAAATAAGATAAAGGTAAGTGAGTGGAAAATAAAGTATGAAAGAGAGTGTTATGTGAGAGATAAAGTATAAAAGAAACATGTCTGAAATAGAAATAGAAAGAACAAAAAGGGACAACAAAAATGGAAACAGGAAGAATAAAAAGAGGACAGAGGGAGTATCATATTGAAGAAATAACAGGTGAAAATTGAATGCCTTAGCTACTTAATGGGTCACTAGTTTAGGAAACGGAAACGGCAAGACAAGTTGCATTCTAGTTTGGACCCCAAACCAGCAAATTGAGAATGACCTATCGACCGAGCTACCCCACAATTCAACCCCATCATTTTAATTGCTTTTTGGGTATCTATTCTCTTATGATCCGATGCGGAACTCTCCTCAAATAATAAATCGAGCGTTTATTCAGACCTGAGAAAGAATGCATAGCAGGGACTGAACATGGTTGCATGAAATGGAATCCCGATAAACGCCCATGACTTGTGTCTCATGGAATTTAAGAACTTGGCCGGGTCGAATTCGGGTAATTCACAGTCTCTAGGACTCCATTTCAAGTAAAGGTAGTCCGAATCAGGGCGGCCATTCCGCGTACAGTTTTGCGGAGGCTCAATGAAACGGCATGTCTCATTGGTGTACCTCGGCCCGGACGGATCTCTGACCCAATTTCCAACAAAAATGTCACACTGGCTTGAACCTTATTCAGACAACAAAATGCAGAGACATTCAATCAGAACAGGAGTAGGAACAGGAACAGAGCAAATACCAAGAACGCAAGATTACAACTTTGACCCGACCCTGAAACTGAAACGGAAACTGATGGCATGCAATTACGAGAAATTGAAGAAACGCGCTTACTTACCATTTTGTTTCTGGGAAGAGGGTTGTTGAAAATCCTCTGTTTCCGTCAAGTCGTCTGAACCTGTGCATTAAGTAATTAATCAAGATCAGATGGTTGAAAATTTATAGAAATTTGGGTGTGAGCAGAGCTATGACCATTTATGTGATTAGTGAAATTGGAGACGTGCTCTGGTTGTTGGTTATGCTCTGTATCGTTATCAATGGAGACGGAGATGGAGTAATTGGAAAAGATGAGGCGGATGGCGAGGCAAGAGAGGAGGAATGAGACGAGGAGCTTGACGAGGAGATTAGTGTGGTGATGATGCGGGAATAATGCAGATGAAGGAGAAGGGTTAATCTTGATCGTCATTTTCGGATGTCGTCGTCACTCGCCACCATTTGTTGTTTGAGATGTGAATGTGAGAGCTGGTCTTACGGTTACAAACAATGCGGCTTGTCTTTTGCTGCAAGGCTTCTGGAAGGAACCATCATATCATATGTGACCACTTTTCTACTTCTTCAGTCTCCGCTTTTTCATGGGAAGCTTCTCTCGTTTCTTCTTGATGAAAAATGTGAAAGGATTAAGTTCTTTTATTTATAGGGTACGGTTTTAATGAAGCCAATTTAACTCTGTTTAATGGAGGTGCAAACAGTATTATATTTTACTTGTGTGCCGTCCGTCGTCCCGTAAATACGATCATATTATGCATTGATCGAAAGAATATCTGATCATATAGCGTAAATACTTTGTTCAATAATCGGTAAATTCGGTCAAATTCGCTCAATTGTTGTTTCCGAATGTGGAATCTATCTGATCAAATACAGTTAACAGTTGGTCAAATATACGATCAAATATGGTCAACTACAAATTGATGACATAATTTGTAATAAGTGACAGAAGACATGAATATTTTCGTGATTACTTAATGCTGATGATGGAGATAGTACAAAATCAATTCTACTATATGTACTGATCATCTTCAAGACGTTTTAGCTCAAAACCATTCGCGGACTCCGCATAATTCAGCGCCAAAGCATTCATCATTCGTCCCGACACATATCATGCAATGCCGTGGCATTCCGAATAAATTGGTGGAATCAACACTATCAGACTCGTGAATGTCGTGTTCGTATGCTACTCCTACCCGACTAAAGTGTGTAAAAAAAACATTCATGCTACTGCTACCCATTGTCAAGTGTAATAAGTAAGTAGAAGTGAAGCAGTATACACGGAGAGTTTTCAAAAGCGAAAAGGAGTGTTAAACTCTCCTCGAGAAAAATAATAATTTTTTATTTGATACGTTAGATGGAGTAGGAAGCAAGGTATGCCCTTCCTTGCTGCTTGATCTTAAAGTCTCCCAGTCCAACTTTAATAAGTTGAACAACAGACATGCTTTGTTTTTTTTATCCGGAGGGTAAAAGCAGAAGAAAAACTGTGAGGAAGGAGGAAGCCGATAGATCATAGATGCTGATGTTTATGGTTAGGAACTCATAACATGTTTATTTGTGACTGCAATCAACGTCAGCTGCGACCTTGTGGCCTGTGGGCCAACCCGACATAAGTCGCTGAGCTCGCAAGAGAAGTAAATTAACCTTGTCGGTAGCATTCAGAGTTCAGACCATTCTGTCTTAATGGTATGTGGTCAGTTCCGTGTCTGAGGTGACGAGCAAAACTAGTATAAATTTACAGTACTGCAACTTCATCTTACATGAAACACAGACACTACGATTTAAATCTGATCTATAAGTTATGTTACATCTCATAATAGCTGATGGTCTACTGATCAGGTTGCAGTGTCAGCTTAAAATTTCTTGGTGAGGATTTTCTTCTGTGATTTTATCAACTATCGTGAACTTTTGAAACATTCTGAGTCAACGAAATGTTCTTCAATCCTTTTCATTGAATTACTTGAGTGCGAGGCTTCATTCCAAATCCATGCTTCACCTTCTCAATTCTGCCCAATGTAAAAAATAAAGACATTTACCGAAATGGAAATTGTATGAAAAGATAAAAATTAAAAGCATGCATAATATCAAGCAAGTGCATATATTCTAGGCTATAAGTAGAGTACTGACTACTCGTAAGTTATAAAAAGGTAAAATCATGAAAATAGACGAGTCCTATCTAGAATGGTCGTCAATCAGCAAGTAAATGTGTTTAAATATTTAATGAACGACAATCTAACACTTCTGTCAAACAAATCTGTTGTATATGTCAATAATTTTCATGAACAGCTAAAAAAATTAAATTGCTCAAACAACTGCCACCTAAGAGGATAGTGAAAGCAATCCATAGTTTTCATATGAAGTTCACTATTTCTCAACTTCTTTACTACCACAATCCTAAATACAAAATGAAGGTTCAGAACAAATTTACTATACATATTTTCTATTAGTTTGCAGTCCAGAAAAGTATTAATAATGATTTCACAGCAATTAGACTCAGTGAATCAAAAGGCGAAAGGCGGTAAAAGGCGAAATTATTTTCAGGCGAGAGGCGAGAGGCGAGAGGCGAGAGGCGAGCGCCTTTGGGCTCAAGGCGCCCAATGCTATAATTTTTCTGCATATTAGGAAATCCCAATGTAACACAGACAAATGTAAATCATTTAAATGGAAAACAACCATTCTAATAGTTCCTTTGGATAGTTTTCATAAC
>JAWWMW010000683.1:14873-34515 GCA_035048345.1 Echeveria elegans
TCAATTACAAGAATAAAATTATAGAGAGAAACGTTGAAAATCTTTATTAAAATTGAATTAAAACATGAAGAAAATTCTCGTCGGAACGACGGATTTGACACTTGTATTCTATAAATTGGTTGCAATTTGCAGCATGCAGTAGAAGATTTCAAGCCAATTCTTTTAACAAAATCGTAAGATGTAAAAAATATTTAAAAATTAAAAATTAAAATAATATTTTTTTATAAAAAAACACAAAAATCATAAATTTTTTTAAAAAAAAGCAAACAATTCAAAAGGCCTCTACTAACTTACTAAAATTAATGAACTGATAAAAAATTAAAATATTAACCTAACACGATGTTTAAATATAGGATCGAAATGTTATCGGACCATTGAAAACGTAGACATGCTCTTCAATGTTCAAATTTTTTTCAGGCGGGTCATTTTGGTTAATCAGTGTCACCAAAATTAGGGTGTTTAACAAATTTATATTAGAAGTCCAACAAAAAATTTGATTAATCTCCATTTAATTTCAATTAACCCCCAAAATGTTTGGTAATATTTCAGTCCACCAAGCATACATGCACTTTTGGTCTTATTTTGGTACGACTTTGGCAAAAGGAATAAACAATATGAGAAAATCAACCTCTAACATGCCTTGGGAAAAAGTTGGGGTTTGTTGAGATTTTTCAAAAATACCGTAACATTTTACGTTTTCTTTATTAAAAAAATTGAAGTTCCATATTTTAAAAATGTATTTCTAGTTGTTATATTTGAATAGTGTCAGTGCAGTAGTGCACTGAAAAGGAGCTCAAATTGTTAAAAGCAGTAATACAGTTTGTCAGTTTGATAGACATGGTAATAACTAATAACATCCTGAAGTGATGTATGACCGGATGACGCGAATTGATGATTCAAACATATCACAATTTCAGTAAGAATTTGAGCTTGAATATAACAATTCAAAGGCTCAAGTAATTGCACAAAGGGCTGGTGGCGAAACAGTTACGATCTTGCACAAATAATCAAGAGTGTTCGGATTCGAGTCACTCCGAGCATACCTCCCATTTTATGAGATGTTTTATTCTTCTCTCGCTTTTTGAGCGAAAAGGCGTTTCTCTTGATCATTTCAATGACGTCGAGTCTTAGTGAATATATCGTACCCAAATATATATATATAAAAAACTCAAGCAATCATTTATTTTTTAACAGAAGTTTTGTCTTCATAGATTTATTGACTTTTGATTCAACATAGACCATATAGGTATCATCCAGCGAACCAAGATTCGATCTGCGCGTGGATGTTGCTCCTGTGGTCCTCCGATTCCTTTTACCATCATTACTAAGATTGGTTCCGACTGGTTTAATTCATTATTATTTTTCGTTTCAAGCTACGCAGGTGGCATTTATCAATGACATCACATTGCTATCATTCCGTGATATACTCTGGTGCACAAAATGGTAGAAAATTCATTTTGTCGAGGCTTTAGTTATTTTGATCGATTCTTGATCACAACTTGTTATGCATTTATTTGATTTAGCAAGGCTAATGTTACCATTGATGCTGATCCCTTCATATCATTTTCGAACACTTGCACTTCACAGCACTGAAAAAAAAAATCACCAAAACTTTGTGTCAAAAGATGCTTAGTTCCGAAAGCTATCGTACAGTTTACTTCATGCGTTATGTCACTATTGGAGAATATATATCATGAGTTAAATGACATACATGTGATTGCCTTGTGGAAGAATGAGACTTTGCCGAAAGAGAAACAACAAAAACCGCACCCAACATATACTTCCAAGTTGACAGAAGGATACAAGAGTTGAGCTGTCAGGTCACAAAATCTTCCAAGGAGATTATTTTTTCTTAACAGACTTGCGAAATGCGAATTAAAGGTGTAAGAGACGACGAGTTGTTGCATTTTATTCACCTTGTATGAAGCTCAATCAATATTATCTCCACCGACAACAATTATTTGATCTCGAACAACGACCCTGTGCGGTCTAATCATAAGTCAACTCAACTTGATGTACATTTCAGTATGAAATGCTTACAGTTCGTTTCTGAAGTGTATTTGTTTGTGTAGTTCACCGTAAGCCTGTTCTGTAGCTTACGAGTAGGTACATTTTTGTGCTTATTTTAACGAGCTCGTTAATAAGTTTTTTTTCTTTTTTCAGAGAGAATTTTAAATGCATCAATCTCTTGTTCTGCATATAACTGATCACTTCGGCTTTAGAAAGATAAAACAAGTGTTTCACAAAAATGGCCTCGTTTTCTGTTGAAACTGTTGCTATGGAACAGAAGCAACAGGAGTGGGTCGAGAGGTCTCATTGGGTGCTGGACGCTCCTGAGCCACCGGGTTTAGTTAAGGAGTTCATCTTTTCAATAAAAGAGACCATATTTTCTAGTGAAAGTTCAAGCAGAAAAACACCATCTAGACGCGCTTTATCATTTCTGCAAGGTGTGTTTCCTATCCTCATATGGGGAAGAAGTTACAAGGCATCGATGTTCAAACGCGATTTGCTAGCTGGCTTAACTCTTGCAAGCCTTTGCATTCCACAGGTTGCTAAATATACCACACTAGCAACTGTTCTATTTATCCGAAATGCAATTATTGACGCTCATATCTAAATTTTCTTGCAGAGTATAGGATATGCAAATTTGGCAAAACTTGATCCTCAATACGGGCTATGTGAGTTTGAGCTGATTTCAGATTTTTTTTTTCAGGTTTCATCTCATAGACACAGCATAACTTGATTCTTATTTGTTACTGGCATTTTAGACACAAGTGTCGTACCACCGTTAATATATGCTTTAATGGGGAGTTCAAGAGACATGGCTATTGGACCAGTGGCAGTGGTTTCGATGCTGATGTCGTCAATGGTGCAGGAACTAGCAGATCCAGTTTCAGACCCAGTTGCTTACCGAAAGATAATTTTCACTTCAACCTTCTTTGCTGGCACATTCCAAGTTGCATTTGGTTTGTTCAGGTACTTACTTATTTCCTAACGTATAGAATTTCTCTCATTTCTGATGTTATACTCCGAAAACCTATTCCAAGTAATATATATATACTGTTGTATGCAGATTGGGGTTTTTGGTGGATTTCTTGTCACACGCTGTTATTGTCGGATTCATGGCAGGTGCAGCTATTATTATTGGCCTTCAGCAGCTAAAGGGTCTGCTCGGCATGAGCCATTTTACTACCAAAACTGATATCATTTCGGTATTCAAGACTGTTTTTACCTCATTTCACCATCCAGTAAGCTACTTTCTTTAGGATGTCCTTACCCTCTTCCTGTCCTTACGATTACAGATTGGTTTCGATTACTCTTAACGAAATGACATTTGATGAGTGTGAAAGAAATGCATGATTAACTCGGATAAACAATGCTCATAAAGCAAAGAGCAAGTTGATCAAGCAAACTGATTTTACTGCCTTTTTCGATTTTGTTCCTTTTGCAAAGAAACAAATTCATGGAGTATCACACCACATGGCAGTCGGCAGATATTCCTTCCACAATTATTGATCGTTACATTGTCCATTTTTGTGTTGTTTTCTCTTCGAATTGTCACATTGCCTGTTCTTTTCCGTCTAATCAACATAATTTGTTTTGTTTCTAAGAGCAACTAGTAGAAATTCAAAGTGAATATTTTCCTTAATTCTACTGAAGTTCATCAAATTGTCTGTCTGTTGAAATTCTTGCAGTGGTATCCTCTGAACCTTGTTCTTGGTGCGTCGTTCCTGATATTTATTTTACTGACAAGATTTATTGTAAGTATCCATGCATACTCTCAAACTATTTATAAAAAGAAAAATGAGTAAGTGTACTAAAATGTAACTGGAAATGTTAGGGGAAAAGAAGGAAGAAATTATTCTGGTTACCAGCAATTGCGCCGCTCATATCTGTCATTCTATCCACGCTAATAGTTTACTTAGCAGAAGCTGACAAGCACGGAGTTAAGATAGTGAAGAACATAAAAGGAGGGCTGAACCCGAGTTCAGCCTCTCAGTTGCAGTTCAGCGGCAGCCACGTAGCGCAAGCGACTAAAATTGGACTAATAACTTCTGTCATAGCTCTCACTGTAAGTTTAAGTTCAAATAGCATGATTACTACCAATAGCCCTGTCCGGACTAGAGACTTCAGGGTTTGACAGTTTTTTAAATTTTTGAACAGGAAGCAATCGCTGTTGGGCGCTCTTTTGCTTCTATCAAAGGCTACCACCTGGATGGTAACAAGGAAATGTTGGCCATGGGCTGCATGAATGTCGTAGGATCAGTCACTTCGTGCTATGTAGCGACTGGTACAAGAACACTGAGCACAATTTGATACACTGTCAGAGTATATTCAAAAGGCAATACTAATATAATTCGTATCTTTTACAGGCTCCTTTTCGCGGACAGCAGTTAATTTCAGTGCTGGATGTGAAACTGCTGTATCTAACATTGTCATGGCAGTAACGGTGTTTTTATCACTTGAACTCCTTACCCGGTTTTTATACTACACGCCAATTGCAATTCTGGCATCAATAATTCTTTCAGCTCTCCCTGGACTCATAGACCTTCATGAAGCATACTGCATATGGAAAGTTGACAAACTAGATTTCTTAGCCTGCATCAGCGCGTTTTTCGGCGTCCTGTTTGGATCAGTGGAGATTGGTCTCATGGCTGCAGTATGCTGCATACATTTTTTTTGTTTTTTAAAAAAATTTACTGAACTATGCAACTGTCTGATTTCTTCTTTTGTTTGCAGGTTATGATCTCTTTAGTGAAAATAGTATTGATTTCAATGAGGCCAGGGACAGAGTTGGTTGGGAAACTTCCCGGAACAGAAATTTTTTGTGACATTAGTCAGTTCCCAGTTGCCACAAAAATACCTGGCACATTGATAATCCGTGTCAACTCTGCCTTATTTTGCTTTGCCAATGCAAATTTTATTCGAGAAAAGTACGTACGCTCTCCCTGTTTGTAAGACTATAATTTCATTTCATACTAACTGCATTTTGCTAATGGATATTTTCTTGAGCAGAATCCTAAAACGGGTTACAGAAGCTGATATAGAAAATGCTGCTAAGGGAGTGGTGCATGTTGTGATACTAGACATGTCGAGTTAAGCGTATCATCCATATGCAACATTTATAGATTTAAGATTTCGAATGTAACTATGTCATGATGAAAAAACTTAAATGTGCTATACAATTATCAGATGTGATGAATATCGACACGTCGGGGATTATATCCCTCGAGGATCTGCACAAGAAACTGGCTGCGATGGGGACAAAGGTACTAATTTTGATTCACATTGTTCGGTTTGTAAATGCCATTCCAGTTTGATATGGTTTGATCGTGGTTAATATACACTTGTTGCAGATGGCATTGGCGAACCCGAGATGGGAAGTGACTGACAAGTTAAAGAAGGCCAAAACTATAGAGAAAATTGGGAGGAAATGGGTTTTCCTGACCGTTAGCGAAGCAGTAGAAGCGTGCAGAGCGAGCGAAAATCTTAACCTTTAGGTCATCCCGGTTGTTAACTTAGAGAAGAATCGATCCTTCTTTTTTACACTCCTGTCTTCTCTGTCAACTAGCTATCAAAAGCACATCGAAATATACATATTAGACCGCTGCATACTCGTCCACTAATGAGTTATAACAAAACAATAATATTTGTTTATTACCGCCGTACATTAATACTATCAATAATATTTGATATCGGCGCATCCCGTCGGAACGACGAGACTGACACTTGTGAGTTATAACAAAAATAACCCCAATTCTAGTGATTGAAACCAAAACCAAAGGTTTTCGGACAAAGACAAAAAAATCGACTTAACATGGGGATTTTTTTATTGCATTTTGGAAAATCACACTTGGTACATGCAGCATTTGAGTAGAAATTTCTGGCAGTGACCTGGTCTTGATGTTGTTAATCTGGGCATTCGGTTCATTTTCATATTTTTCGTAGCTTGAGCCTCAACTGAAAAATAATCCAAAGGGATTTAGTTCAATTTTGTCAGCTTGCAGGTTCGATACAGGTTCATCAAAAAGATAAAATAAGGCTAATAGTGTCACACACAGTCCTATACCAGAGACAGAAATCCCTGATTTAGCTAAAATTTGCACGTAAATTCTTCATCTTTCACAACTATTGCTACTGCGCCGGGCTTCTCTTTGAGTTCCATTAAAACCAAACATCTCTACACAAACAATCCCAACGACCAACGAAAATAATGTATCAAAATGATGAATCACATACATTCAAATCATTTCGAATTCCACATTTCCACGGGTAATATTAGTTCCATGGAACCATATAATTACTGTGCATAGATCCTCCTATTCAGCCTGTAATGATGTTGGGTAGCGACAAATATGATAAGAAAGAAAGCTTTACATCATACTGTGATAGACAACGGAACTAGAAATTGAAGTTTTACCAGAACTTTCCACGAGGAAATTTGTCAGCCCATGCAGGTGCAGACTTACTAATGATGTCTCATAAGTATCAAGTCAGTAAGAGCTGCACATTCAAAATCCAAACTTCAAACAACAGGAACAACATGTTACGGCATCATACACAAAAACTATTTAATTCAGTAACCGAGATGGAGTTGGTGAAGGAGACCTAGCGTGTCTTATTGGACAAACTGATTACTTGGTTTTGGTTTTGGTTTTGCTTCGCAGAGTCTGGTGTAGAACAGGCGCGCATTATTTTTGAAAAAGAGAATGTGTACAGTGATAGTTTGTGCATTTGGACATTTCATGGTTGTCGTTCATTTGGACATTTCATAGTTGTCGTTCATTTGGACTTAGCTCCCCCTTTGGAAACAGACGCTGTCATCGGCGAACTCCGATGACTTTAGCTTTTGAAATGTCGGCAATCAGGTAGGAGCGGAACATGTATAAAGCAAAAGCATTCAAACATTTAGGATATAATAGGATTCTATTATATACAGTAATAGAATAAGATTCATGGTTACCCTTACTCTTTTATTTAATTTATAAATCATGCCAAACAAGGTCATATTCAGAACGCTCTTTATCTCACATCGCTTACACTACTTCACGAACTTGAAAAATCTACTCTATATAAACTTTATGACATGTTAATGCCACTTTCCCGTTGAACAATGAGCAGCCCACTAGTAAGGAATAAAAGAATGAATTTTATATAACTCAAATGTACAATTATAAATGAAAATAATCACATTTAATAAAGGAATAAAATGGATTGGTCGGCTAATTTTTTTATTACTGTTAAAGAACCGGCTAATGAATTACACTAGATATATTCTTTTTCTCATAATTTTAAGTATTCCTTCCTTGAGTCTCTTTAAATATAATAATCTCTAAAATATTTTCTTTTATTTAATAATTACATTTTATTTTAATTAATTTGATATTTGATACAATTTTAATTATTTAATTCATTTTAAATTCATTTTAAGTCTCCGTAGTTTTTTAAAAATAAGCATAAAAACACAGACCCTTAGGCAAGTGAGGTTGGTTTAATCGAAGGTTTAAAAGGAAATAAATCCTACGGTTCAATTAAGAAGTGGGTCCAGTTTCAGCAAGCTGGTCAGTATAAAAACGAAGCCCTAGCAAGCAGATCAGCATCATTACATTCCACAAATTCTGATCGACATTGTGTGCGGCGGACGATGACCGAAGCAGTCGAAGCACCGGCAATGGTCAAGCCCTTGGTGTTCAGGGACATCAGACGCTACTACTGCGAATACTGCGGTCTTTGCAGATCCAAGAAGTCCTTGATTACCGCTCACATCCTCTCCCACCACAAGGTTTCCCATCGTTCTCTAATTCGACGTTTTTTAGATTTGGATTTTGAATACGTTTTTAGATGATAAGTTTGCGATTTATTATATTCAGGAAGAAGTGGAGAAATGTGTTGATTCAGAAGAAGGAAACAAGGAAGGAGATTCTAGTAATGCGTGTGAAGAATGCGGTGCTAGTTTTCGGAAACCTGCGCATTTGAAGCAGCACATGCTCACTCATTCGTGCGAGGTATGAATATGCCTCACAGCTCACCGGTGGTTTTAAATTGTGTTCAACTCTTTGAGACCATTTGAAAAGATGTGTTTTCTGCAGGCCTTCTATATTATATGAATATATATGCCCCAGTTTAGACAGATTTTCTGACAAAGGTGTGAAGCATTGGATCCCACTGAATGAACTCCAAAATGCGAGAGGCTATCTGTGTTTGCTTGAATGGACTAGTATCAGGAGGGTGACCTCCTGAGAAGCTCTTTCAAGAATGCCTCCACTCACGCTGTTACTATCAGAGGTTTTTTGTTGTAGTTTCTATGGGATGTTTACTAACTAGCAGTCCGTATCTTCCGTTGATCTGGTTTTGATATTGGTTATTGTCAATAATACAGAGGTCATTTGTATGCCCGGTTGATGATTGTTTTTCGAGTTACACAAGGAAAGACCACTTGAACAGACACCTTCTTCAACATCAAGGGAAACTTTTTAAATGCCCCGTAGAAACATGTTGCAAGGAGTTCACTAATCAAGGGAATATGACAAGGCACGTGAAAGAAATTCATAATGGCAAAGAACCTTCCGCTAGGGTTGGTGAAAAACTTTATACTTGTCAGGAAGCTGGCTGTGGTAAAACTTTCAAGTATGCATCTAAATTGCGCAAGCATGAAGAGTCCCATGGTAGATACTTTCAACCCTAACATATTGTTATTGAAACAATACGTTTTTTCTCTGTTATTTCTCATAAGTGGGCTAATGGATTCATATCCCTTGTTTGTTACAGCTAAGTTAGAGTCATCGGAAGCTGTTTGTTTAGAACCGGGGTGTCTTCAGTATTTCAGTAATGAAGAATGCTTGAAAGAGCACATCAGGTCATGCCACCAACATGTCACATGTGAAGTTTGTGGTAGTAAGCAACTAAAGAAAAACTTGAAGAGGCATCTTCGTGGGCACGAGTCAGAGTGTTCTTCCAATAAAATTAAATGTGAATTTGAAGGCTGTGGCCATACATTTACAACAGTAAGTTTTATTCTTCAGCTCAGATGGTTGTTACCGGAACGGCAGTTTGTTTCAGTTGTTTTGTATGTTAACTGTCGTTTATGTTTGCGATTTTTTTTAACAGAGATCAAATCTCCAACAGCATGTGAAAGCTGTACACCTTGAGATCAGACCCTTCAAATGCAGGTTTTCTGATTGTGGCATGACGTTCTCTTTTAAACACGTGAGAGACAACCATGAGAAAACTGCGCAGCATACATACATTGAGGTGAGTTTGGATTTTTCTTTCTCTCTATTACATAGTTTCATTTTAATGGTGTTTCATTTTCGTGGGGTGTGTATCACCTTACCCCATACGCACCCCGATTCTTAACTTTTTTCTGGCGGCAGGGTGATTTTGTTGAGTCTGAAGAGCAGTTCAGAGCAAGACCTAGAGGAGGAAGAAAGCGAGAGTGCCCAACAATTGAAATACTCTTGCGAAAGAGAGTCAAAGTGCCAACTGAAGAGTTTAATTATAATACCTGGCAAGAGTCTATGAACATGGCCTAAAGGGCAAAGGCATTGTAAAATTTTGGCCCGAGTGTCTGTTTCTTGGTTGCCTTATAAATATAATTATCTATACTCACTGAGAATAATGATATTGAAAAATTTGAATAGCAGTTGCCTGCAGTCCATTAGTGCTTGTAATCTCCAAGTCCATTAACCTCTTTTCACATTTGGTTTCCAACCTGACATTCACACGAACCCGTCTATGTATTATGTACCAAAACAAGGCATAATGCAACACAAGGAAAATGTTGAGGTTCCCCTGTTAGCGTGCTTAATCTCTGTTTCTGAGTGAGTAGTTCAATGTTCAATCAACCCCTCAACTAACCCTCGGATGTAAAAGTTCGATTTACATGTTGCAATATGTTTAAAGATGTACTGTAATTGTGAAGGCAGGCTTTCTTTTAAATCAGGCTTTGTTCACAAATAACCAAATCAGTCCCAGTTTAACTAAATTTCCAAGGCTTAGATAGTAACACGCAGGAAATGACGTTGAGCTTTTGCAGCCTAAGGTTCATATTGTGAAGAATGCCCGCTTATAAATCTCTTTTTTCTCGAGCTGTTACAGTAGTAGTGTAGTACTTGATGCATGATTCTACTCTTGGGTCATCTCCGGCAGCCACATAAAAACAAATCTTTCAGAACATCCATCAGCTTTCCCTGCAAGTGCAGCCAAAAAAAGCATATTAAACAAGGATCCTATGATCCTATCCCTACGCGACTTGTGACATCAAATAAGGAAATCAGCATGTACACAAAAAACCGATCTGCATTTTCCCCTTGATATGTCTGTTTCATTTGATGTCACTGCTTCATAATGCCATACATTCTTCTTCTTCTTTTTTGTCTGAAGTCTACTACGGACCGACCGAGGGAGGATGGCAGCGGACACCAACCATCTCCACTTCTACACAATCATATTTCAATAGTTACAAACATAATCTGCTTATCTCAAAGTGATCTTTGTATGTGTTACCCTTGATTTCGAATGAGGATGGTAGGCCGCATTTAACTCCTGCTGCTGATCATGTTCTTTTGCTTTATTATTATTCCACTCTCTCAACTCCCTAGCGTATGCCAAAAGCTGGCTCCGACGACAGTAGCCAGATGTCTTGCAAGCTGTTTGCAGCCGTTTGGCAACTGGGTTTCGCTTGATACGTTCCTTGTTTTGATCGTGAAAGCGTATCGTCGGAGATTCTGCATAAACAGAAATCATAACTCCCTTCTTGTAACTTGTTGGTACTTTCAGTGATTGTGACTTCACACCCTTACCCATAAACTCTGGAGTAAACTGAGGAGCTTCCTCCTCTTGGTTGGAAAAGGGTGAGTGTAGTGTTCAAACTTGTGCCTCAACTTTAGCCTTTAAATGCGATCAGGTAAAAAAACCTACAGTGCTAAAAAGAGTAAACAAGCTGCAAGCACAAGTGTTATAAGATTAATATGTGTGATACAAATTGTATAATTTTGATTGATTTGGCAAGAAAACTTCCCAAGTTCAATGATTTCTATTTTCTTCCAGGAATGGGGATATTTCCAATACTCATCTTCAAAATGGTTAATTTTCTTATATGGGATCATGATGAAGTACATCAGTATCAGCAGCATATTGGAAGAATGGAGGCAGTCAACAAGGAATATTTCAGTGATTCACATTTTCTGTTTTGCAGCGCACATCAAGTTACAAGAAGCTAATCAGCTAATGTGAGCTGAGGAACAACAAGATAACTGCTAGAGTGGCTCAGTCTGCTCTCGCCAAAAGAGATATTATACAATTATGGCTTGTAAGAATTTCGTTTTTGTATATAAGCTGTGCCACACAAAAAATGTATGCCTTCAGATGTGAGCTATCGGTTGTGGCAAGTTGTTCCTGGAGACGACTCTACAAAATGGTGCATCTATCTATGCCAATCTTTGTGAACAATCTGCTACCACTAGGCCAAAACCGAGAGAATAATCCCATTCGAGGCGTATCAGCTTCAGACGGAAGCAAACCCTCTGTTTCATCTTTATCAGAAAGTACTTCCTCGCTTCTTTCTGATTTGATGTCATTTATGGACTTATCTTTCTCGTCTGCCACATCAGCAATGTCACCTGGTTTCTTATCAAAAAGTCCTTTAAATTGTTTACGAGCTTTCTTCTCAGCTTCCTGAATGCGAGGACAGTGACATCAGAAAAGCAATACCAGTAGGTTTTCGAAACATGTGTCAATGATATCGGTATTGAAACAGTACCTGCTCCTTTTGCTTTAGTTTAACGAGAGCTGCTGTTGCATCTGCCTCGCATGACTTGTCAACAGTTATCATCTAATCACACAAATCACAATATTATAACCAGATAAAATGTTGGTTTTTTGTGCCTCACATTTGAAGAAATCAAATGACACAGAACACTCATGCCTTTTGGAAATCATTTCTTGCATCATCAAAGTCTCCCGCGGCCATGTGAGCCATTCCACGGCGATAAAGACCCTTCACGTGAGCAGGGTTTGCATCTAGTACCTGCGTTGTTTATACCCCACAGGCAGGTCAAGGAGCAGCTTCAGGAATATTAATTGAATTGCCAGTTTCCCGAAGACAAGCCGATAATGTTGTAAACCTGTCACCTGAGTAGGTGCTGCTATCTTGTAGAAATACAACTGAAACTAGCTCTCAGATTGGTTTTGTCTGATGATGAAAATATAAGGCATACCTTGTTACAAGCTTCAATACACTTTTTACATTCTCCCATCTTCAGGAAGCATGCAGCCACATTCAAATGCAAAAGATTCTTCAAAAAAGAAAATAAAAGAGAAGCACAAATGCAATGTTAGTCACTGAAATATATCATATACGGGCCTTTATTTTTAATGAAAAATTGGTTCAACTAAAAGTGGAAACGAGGAGGAAACTCTGAAAATTGGATGTGGTATGCTAAGGGATAACAGAGCTTACTCTTGCATTAGAGAACTCTTTCCCCTCTTCGTCATCTTGTGGATGAACATGATTGAATTCTCGAAGAACCTGCATATGAGTGCCATAATTAAAGTGTCCACATAATTGTAATATGTTTTTTACAGACTGTATCTGTAACGCATGAACCTAATATTATATACAATACAAAAAATGAGATATGCCACAACCAGAAATGAAATGTTAGCAAAGCTACCGAGCCCATCTTCTACCAAAAAAAATTTGTGCTAATGTTGTTCTATATTAGTTTCACTTGGGGAAATAGGAAATAGGATTTTCTTCACCTATTCATTAGTTATCGAAATCTGTGCTCTTTTAACCAAAATAAAAATGTAAAAAAAATCTTTCAAGCTAATCTGTATAGCTGAGGAATAGTCAGCTGTAGCATCAACTGTTGAGTGTCTCTCCCTCTAAACCATTTCCAAGTTCAACATCATAGTCTTGGAGTTAACTAGTAGTGAGCTAGTGGCTATGAAACCAATGACACTCAAACAGATTATCCAAGCAACAAAACTTCAAGTGGGTGGATGATTAAGCAAGCATATTGCACAAAACTAAAAACATAAATGGAAAACTTGCCTTCTCATATTTTGCCCTAGCAAGCTCAAATTTTCCTTCTTTAAAAAGTCTGTTTCCCTAAAATACAGAAAATCATTATAAGTCACATTTCAAGTCATGATACTTTGTTGTCACTGGTCAAGACGTACTAATGTGAAAAGAAAAAAGAAACTAATCTCAGATGCAAACCGTGAATTTAATCTTGTCTGCTTCATCCATTATGCTTCTGAAGTCTAAACCAGTCCAATCCTGCAATACGAACAATGGGCATAGAATGATCTTTTGTTGTTGACTCATTTTTGAAGCATTAGACTCACTAGTCCCATCCCACTAAAAATAAATAAATTAAAAACCATTGACACTATATTAGTTAAATGAGTGAACTCGAGTAAACATTTTTTCCTTTAAGTAAGACAGATAATTAATTTTCGTCAAGTCTTTTGGCCAAGTTAAATGAGTGAGCAGGAATGACCACATCTTATGACGGGGATGCATATATATATGAACTATCAGAATTGAGAATATAAATTGATGAGGAGTATAATACTTCATGTTCCATTTTCTCACCTTAGGAGTCTCAAAACCAAGGAGCTCAATCTCCCATTGCACATGTGAACCTTTTGGGACATTAGGCGGCCTAAACATTACACAATTCCATACAACAAGGGTATGATAAATTTTGGGCAAAAGTGGCACAATAAGAGAATGATTAATATAGAATAATCACAGACTTCAACACAACCAAGGCAGGTTATGGTACGAGGTAATTAGAAGCATTGCCTTGGAAACTTATCATAAGCGTAATCTGGCGGGCACGTCACAACCGCAAGCTCTCCAGGAAGCATTAACCGTACACACATCTCAAACCCTTCTGGTACCTGCAATACATAAATGATGGGCCTGAGAAAACTACAGATAATATATGTTCTTCAAAGCACAGTACCATTATTTAGTGGGAGTAAAGTGAAATAACAGAGGTATGGCAATTACAAACTGCTTCTGAAAGAAGATGTCAGCAAGTTCATAATATGTTGGAAAAAGTAAAGCTTACAAGTCCTTCCCCTGAGCTGAATTCGAGAGGTTGTCCATCATTATCAATTTTGGTATCGTAGAAAACTGTATTTTCTTCATTAAGAAGTATGCTCTTGTAATGAACACGCAGCATGCTATCATGGAGTGGGCAGTCCATAGGAAATTCACCTGGTAAGCAAGAAAATACAGATTAACATCAATAATCAGTTATGGAATGCAGTAAGACTGGAACATAAAGAGACGCCCACACTGATGACTATACTACGACGGTGAGTAACAAGCAAACAAAGATCACAGCAGTGGATGTAGAGCAGGAATTTTTCAGGATCAGGAATATGCGCAATCAAATCATAAATACATGCTTGAAAGGTTATGCAGTGATTCCCGATGAGCATGCAATGCATCAAACAGGGCCCCACCATGGTCATTCCAATTGAAATTTAGCCGTGTGGATCTTAAATCAACCCTCCAAAAAGAAACTTGAAATAGCAGTATAATACATTCGGCATGTTGCGAGATCCACATAGAGTTCAAAATTGAACGTTGTGGATTGTGATTAAAAACCCTGGCAATCACAAATGGCAAAAAGGTCCACTTACTCTGGTGAATAATGATTCAACTCTCTTTTTTTTTTCAGTAAGCTACTCACTTGGTAAGTTCTACCGAGAGCTTATGTCAGCAAACAACAATCATCTCATATGATGGAACAGTAAAAGATTAAGTATGCTATAATATTGTCAATGAAATATACCTTCTCCGTCACGAATACGCCGTTTTATGAGCCGTCCATCCCCTAACATATCCCGCACCTGTCCAAGGTGCCAGAATGAACTTTTCAACTAATATTTGGGAGACTATCCAAAACTGAAAGTTATGTCAACCTAGAAAAATGCTGAATTGAAGTATAATGAGTAAGCAAACACTTTCCAGTTTTACTGACAATACGAGCAAGACATAAAAGCACTAATTAATATCGAGTTGTTGACTAATCTTTGTAAGTGATTCACTGTATGACTTGGTATTCAAATTTTGAGATACTTGCTACACGAGTACGAGGAACCTATTATTCCTCTTTAATTGCATATTACAGGGCATACAATCCATAAGGAAAAGTGAATCACCTGGATAAAGTGGTCGAGTTCTACTTCAAAATGAACTTCCTCAACCGTGCCAAAATCGGGTATGAAAGGAGATGGAGTCAGATATTTGTTAGTGACGTATATCAATGCTTTTTCTTTACGTGACATCGTTCCAATACCCATCTCCAGCCCTTTAGGAACCTGTTCATACAATCTAACCAATTACATCTAAAGGAAGCTTACCAAAGAATAAACAGCAAAATAAAACTAACAGAATCATATTTACATGCATACACAGAACTAGTGATTTGCTAGATCCGTATAAATTAATAAAATGCTTCACTAACCTCCGATTTCCCAAAAGTAAAAAAGTAGGGCTCTTCTGCCCGTGGTTTTAATAGTTTACCATCTACCGACTTAGCAGATATCCTGGATGTAAATATGTATTGCATAACCACATGAAATACATCGATCACCAAAACAATTCAAAATTAAAAAAAAAACAGAAAAAATGCAAGAACCTTTACCAAGCTTTTACTTCATATGGCTCTCTTGGAGACTCCCACCCCTGTCCCTCTTCTAATACCTAATGGATAACAAGCATATAGGTTGATGTTTCTCAGCATGGCATATAATGTTACAGTTTAGGTCACGCCTGTATATAGGTTACTCCACCACAAAAAATGTTGAGTTAGAAACTATACAATTTAGCATTAGTAATTGTGCATGCCTCTTATTCATACCCCTTTACTAGTGCAAAATTTACTCGGTATAACAAACAAAAATAAAGACCTCATGGTCGTATGAGTTTGAAAAATAAGAAAGACGAAGGTCAAAGTTCAAGATTACGTTGTTGCGGCAATTTAGTTTGTCAGGCAAAGGTGTACCAAGCATAAATAAAAAGCAGAAAGGCCAGATTCCATATCAGCTATGCTACATACCCTTTTAATGACTCCCATGTCATCATTGCTGACGACCTGCAGTTCAAATGTCGTATAATGATCAGCTGACAATGTAATGATGATATGCAACACTAGGAAATATCCAAGAAAAAATCATTTAGTATGTCAGCTACATTTGCAACTGACGTACTGGATATTAAAGTAAACTCTTGCCTTTGCTTTAGAGAAATCTATCATCTCAATTTCAAAGTGAAGCTCATCATCCTTAGGAAAGCTTTCCACAACAGAAACTGGACAATCAGTCTCCCCATAATGCATTTGAGGCTTCATCTTAAACTGAAGAAAATAAAATATGCACAAACATAAATACACAGATATCATCAATATTCAAGAAATTTGTGAACGTTACAGTAACTTGACAAGACGAATACAAACTGATATGTCACTATTAATAACTAAGACATGGCATCAGTAGGATAAGTACGCAAATTTTTGTAAAGCATAGGAATGTTGAGCACAATACCATGGCTACTTCCCCTTTTGACATTGTAGGTATGCCTTCCAGCAATCCCAGTATCATCTTACTCTTACCCAGAACTTGTCTGACGGGGATGCCTTTTCCTGCAATGAGCACACAAGAGGCATGTTACAACCATGCTACATCTTTTGTTGGCTTAAAACTCCATCGCGAATTATAACATGTCCATATGTTAACAAGCTTCTAAAAGATATTTTGCGATCCGAGGCGTAAAAAATATTGAAGGGAATATGTAAACATCGTTATTTATTATGGCAAAACTATTTTGATGAAAAAAGCAAGCAAGATAATTTTATGCACATTGAAAGCATTCAGCTTACCTCCAAATTCAGATTTTGTAGACTCGACAACCACTCCTTCAAGTGTCCTAACTGTGCAATGGTATATAACCTTCAAAATCAACACACAGTCTTGTAAATCAACATTGACATTAAGAAAAACCACCCCTAGTCAACTAGTTATGAGCAAAAGAAACATCAGGTGTTTATCATTAAATTTTTTTAGAAGCAAGTAACCTGATCACCATCAGAGGGTGTAGAACCACCACTTCCAGGCCTAATTTCGGCCTTCATCAAACTTCCAGGTACAATCTTCTTCCTCCTAAACATAAATCAACATTAAAATCACCACAAGTGCAAGTGACTATACAATATACACCAATCCACTTTTTCATACTCACTAAGCACAACAGGCTAAAACGATTAATTACCTAATCTCCTCCTCGGGAGACATTTTCTTCTTCTGCGGCACGTATTGCTGCTCAGCATCTTGATGGATCGGCATGGTTGGTAGCTTCCGGAAATTCAGTCGCAGAGAATCTAAGCAGTGTGTGGAAGTCGGAATTGGAAATGGGAAGTGGTGCGTCGGGTTTGCATAAGGAGCTTGGTTTATAATTGGATTGGATTGGATTGGATTGATCGGACGAAGAACACGAGACGAGGCCGGCTCGGCTGGGGGTTGTGGAGGGAGTAGTTGGCCTAACTATTCTGCTACTCTCAGTCTCTCCCTCACAGTCAGTCCATTATAAAATCTTACATATTTAAATCGAAAAAAAAAAAAATCTTACATATAACAGATATTTTATTATAATAATCTTTTACATTTATACCATTTTAAATTTTGCGTTATAAAAATTTTCATTATAATAGTTTATGCCTATTTTTATATAACATCATATCCATTTTTCTCAAACATTTTGGGATGTTATAGAGGGGCTGACTGTATTATTTGTGTTGACACATTTTTTTAAAAAATAATAAAAATGTAAGTGGTTAAATAATATAAAAATAAATGAGTAGAAAATAAAATATAAAAGAGAGTATTATGTGTGAAAAATAAAGTAAAAAAGAGAAGTGTTCGAAATGGAAATAGTAAGAATAAAAATATATTAAAAATAGAAATAGAAAGAACAAAAGAGAACAGAGGGAGTAAAATAAATGAGATGAAATAAAATTTGATGGAAATGAGATGATATTTTCGATTGTTTAAAGAAAATAAATAACACAATAAGGAAGTCTAATATAAACTTTCCATCATTTTTTCACAGAAAAATAATTTCCTAAAAAAAAACAAAAATTCTTCCGATATTCCATGATCAAAAATTAATTTACATGAATCAAATGTAACAATGGGTGTATTTAACTAAAAATATGCAACACCGACTGTGTGACAAAAAACTCCACAACGTGGAAGATTCTGGAGCTAAGAAAGGCCCGACCCATACCAAACTTATTCGGAGGGTTGATCGACCCGATCCAATACCCCCCAACGCAAAACCACATTTCAGTGGCGGCCTCCCTCTCCGATTTCGTCGCTCCAAATTTTCGCAAACGCGGCGGCCGCATGACATGGCCCTTTGCGTACTCGCCGCAAAACCATATCTCACACATTCATGTCGCCGACTCTTCTTCAATCTCCGCACAGTCTCCTACTCCTCTCCTCCGACCCCGACCGTCTCCAATCGAACTCGCATTGTCGTCCGTAATGATTTCCTACTGGCGCAGTTTGTCAACTTGATTTACATGTCAGTTCACGTAAGGCGGCAGCTTTTTTCAATCAAACGAGACGATTGGATCGCCGATGAGATTAGTAGGATTTTTTTCTCGATCTGGAGATGTTCGTTAGGGTATTGGATTCGCTACGGACTTATCCGACTGCGGCTTTTGTATTTTTTCGATGGGCTGAGATCCAGCCGGAGTTTAGGCATTGGGAGTCTGCTTATAGTGTTATGCTTGAGATTCTGGCGAGTCGTGGTTTTATGAGAAGTGCGCGTAAGATTGTGTATAGTATGCTTGATATTTATGCGTGTGGTGTTGTTGTTGATGCTTTGATTGATGGATTGAAGAATTTGAGGATATTGACCAAAATTCTTGATTTGGCGTTGCTTACTTATGCCACTAGTGCAAAGCTTGATGAATGTTTGACTGTTTTTTACAAGATGGTTCGGAACGATTTGCTTCTCGATGTCAGGCACTGTAATCACATTCTGCGGTTACTTAGGGATAGTGGTCAGATTGAGAGAGCGGAGGAAGTTTATAGATTGATGAGGGAGAGTGGGGTCGAGCCAAGCATTCACACGTACAACACTTTGATGGATTTGTTTTGCAAGGAAGGTAAAATCGAGAAAGGGTTAGATTTATTGTCAGAAGACAGATTGCCAACCTAATGATGTTACATATAACATATTGATCAATGGATGGTCGAAGAAGGGTGGATTTAGGGAAGCAAGGGGGCTCATTGCGCAGATGGTTAGTATGGGTTTAAGAGTTACTGCATTCTCATATAACCCATTGATTGATGGTTATTGTAGGCAGGGAAGGTTGGATCATGCGTCGAGCCTCTTGGAAGAGATGGTAAATAGAGGAGCTTCGCCTACAGTTATCTCTTATAATATTTTAATTTATGGTTATTGCATTAATGGGCGGATGATTGATGCGCAACAAATATTTAAAGAGATGCATCGGTGTTCCTTAGTACCGGATATAATCTCTTTCAATATTATGATTCACGGGTATTGTCGGGTGGGAATTATTGGGGAGGCATTTATATTGTTTGA
>JAWWMW010000683.1:34615-45479 GCA_035048345.1 Echeveria elegans
AGAGAGAATGCATGTGAGAGTAAAAGTGAAGGGAGTAATATTCCATTTTAGGAAAGTGTAAGCTTTATTTTGGGACACCCAGAAAGGAAAGTGTAAGCTTTATTTTGGGATAGAGGGAGTATATATATAATAATCTGGAGTAACCTTATGGTGATCAAACCTCTACCTCAACTTTAGCCTTTAAATGAGATCATAGAAAAATACAAGAGAGATATGATTAGCATTTGCGGGCTTAGGTGATGCGAATGTATGATTTTGTAGATATGGCAAGAAAAGTTCCCAAGTTCAGTGATTTTCATTTTCTTTCACAAATGGGGATATTTGTGATGCTCATCTCCTAGATGATTTTTTAGGGATTATGATGAAGTACTTCTGTATCTGCAGCATCTTGGAAGAAAAAAATCAGCAACGAATGGAAGAGAGCCAGTCAGCAAGGAATGTTATAGTAATTCACATTTTCTGTTTTGCATAGTACATTAATCAGCTAATGCGAGCTGAGGTACAAAAAGATAACTGCTAGAGTTGGCTCATTATGATCTCACCCAAACAGATGTTATAAAAATCTGGCTTGTAAGAATTTTGCTTTTCGTGTAAGCTGTGCCACAGAAAATGTAACTGCCTTCTGTTGTTCCCGGAGTTGACTCTACAAAATGGTGCATCTGTCTATGCCAATCTTTGAGAACAATCTGGACCACTAGGCCTGAGCCGAAAGAATAATCCCATTCGCAGCGTACCAGCTTCAGATGGAAGCAAACCCTCTGTTTCATCTTTATCGGAAAGTACCTCCTCACTTCTTTCTAATATGATGTCATTTATGGACATATCTTTCTCGTCTGCCACATCAGCAATTTCTCCTGGTTTTTTGTCAAAAAGTCCTTTAAATTGTTTACGAGCTTTCTTCACAGCTTCCTGAATGTCAGGATAGAAACTTGAGAAAAGCACTAACAGTATGTTTTTGAAGCATGTAACAATGATATGAGTACCTGCTCCTTTTGCTTCAGTTTAACAGTGCTTCTGTTGAATCTGCCTCGCATGACTTGTCAGCAGTTATCATCTAAGCACGTAAAACACATCAGTGATCCGGAAATGATAACTTGTTGGTTTTTTGTGCCACTAAGTTGAAAATATCAAATGACCAGAACACTCATACCTTTTGGAAATCATTTCTTGCATCATCAAATTCTCCAGCGGCCATGTAAGTCATTCCATGGCGATAAAGGCCCTTCGTGTGAGCAGGGTTTGCATCAAGTACCTGCATTATTTATTCCCCAAGAGACATGATTCAATAGCCAAATATACAAATATGCTCAAGGAACAGCATCAGGAATATAAATTGAATCCTAAGGTGTCAGAAGACAATTTGATAGTGTTGTAAACCTGTGACCTGAGTAGGAGCTGTTATCTTGTAGAAATACAACTGAAACTAGCTAGCTTTCAGATTGGTTTGCCTGATTATGAAAACAGAAGGCATACCTTGTTGTTACAAGCCTCAATACATTTTTTACGTTCTCCCGTCTTCTGGAAGCACAGCACGCAGCCACATTCAAATGCAAAAGACTCTTAAAAAAGGGGAAAAAAAGGGAAGCATAAATGCAATATCAGTCACTGAAATATATCATAAACAAGCTTTTTTATATATAAATTGGTTAAGTAAATGTATTGAAGGGATAACAAGGGATAACACAACTTACTCTTGCGTGTGAGAGTTCTTTCCCCTCGTCATCTTGTGGATGAACATTGATTAAATTCCCACAGAACTTGTTAAGGACGTTATTTCAGTGTTCAATGAATTGTGATATGCTTTTTAATGACTGTATCTGTCAATCATGAACCTAAAATTATTTTAAAAAAATTAGATATGACACAAACCAGAAATGAAAAGGTGGCAAAGCTACAGAACCCATCTTCAACCAGAAACTGAATTATGTTAACGTTGTTCTATATGAGGTTCTCTTGGAGAAATAAGATTTTTTTTTTCAGGTGTTCATTAGTTATCCAAAGCTAAGCTCTTTTAACAAAAGAAGAAGAAGAAGAATATCCTTCCAGCTTCTTTAAATAGCTGAGTAGTAGTCAGCTGAAGCATCAACATAACCGTCTTGGACTTAACTAGTAGAGGCCCTCGGAACAGACTACTCCAAGCACCCAAACTACAAGTGGGTGGATGATTAAGTAAGCATATTGGACAACCAAAATATAAATGGAAAACTTGCCTTATCATATTTTGCCTTAGCAACCTCAAACTTTCATTCTTTAACAAGTCTGTTTTCCTAAAATAAGGGAAATCATTAAAAGTCACTTTTCAAGTCATGATACCTTCTTGTCACTGATCAAGACGTAGTAATGCGAAGAGAAAAAGACTATTCTCAGATGCAAACCGTGAATTTAATCGTATCTGCTTCATCCATAATGCTTCTGAAGTCTAAACCAGTCGAATCCTGCAACCAGAAAAATGGGTGATAGAATGATCTAACATTTTTCCGGGCTAACGGTGAACTTAAGTAAATCTTTTTACTCCCGAGTAAAACAGATAATTGAATATATCTTTTGGCAAAGTGAGAGAGAATGCGAATGAAGAATTCACTTTATGAGCAGGAATGACATCATCTTACGATGGGGATGCATCATGCATATATATAAACTATCAGAATTGAGCGTATATAATGATGGGGCATATAATGCTTTGAGTTCCAGTTTCTCACCTTTGGAGTCTTAAAACCAAGAAGCTCAATCTCCCACTGCACATGTGAACCTTTTGGGACATTAGGCGGACTACACGTTACACAATCTCGTCCAACCAAGGGTAGGATGAAGTTAGAACAGAAGTGACACAATAGTAAAATGATTAATATAGAATCATCACAGACTTCAACACAACCAAGGCAGGTCATTGTATGAGGTTATTAGAATCGTTGCCTTGGAAACTTATCATACGCGTAATCCGGCGGACAAGTGACAACCACAAGCTCTCCAGGAAGCAATAAGCATCAATCGTACACACATCTCAAACCCTTCTGGTACCTGCAACATACAAATGATGGGCCTGAGAAGTTAAAAATTACTACTAATGTGATATTTCCAGAAGCACAGTACCATTATTTAGTGGGAATGAAGTGAAAGACTTCTAAGTTCTAACTCGAAGAATAGAGGTAAGGCAATATACAAATAGCTTCCGAAAGAAGATGTCAGCAAGTTCATAATATGTTGAAAAAACTAAAGCTTACAAGTCCCTCCCCGGATCATTAACAATTTTGGTATCATAGAAAATTGTCTTTTCTTCATGAAGAAGCATGCCCCTGTAATGAACACGCAGGAGATTATCATGAAGTGGGCAGTCCGTAGGAAATTCGCCTGGAAGGCAAGAAAAATACAGATCAACATCAATAATAAATTATAGAATGCAGTCAAAGACTGGAACATAACAGCCGAGAGGCCCACACTGATGACTACCCTACGATGGTGAGCGACAAACAAACAAAGATCACAGCTTGCTGATGATGAGCAGGTATTCTTCAGGATCAGGAATACACACGGTCAAACAGTCTGGCACCTAATGTTTAAACTATTTTTTCCAGTTAGCTATGCACTTGGTAAATTCTACCGAGAGCTAATATCCTAGCCGTCGCGAATCCTCCGTACGAGCCATCCATCCCCAAGCATATCTCGCACCTGTCCGGGAGCCAGAATGAAGTTTCGACTAGTATTTTGTAGACTAATATCCAAAACTGAAAGTTAAGTCAAAGTTCTAAAATTAGTGAACTAAAATACAATGAGTCAGCAAACACTTTCCAGTTTAACTGACAGTACGGGCAAGAAAGAAGACAACTATTTAACATTGAGCAAATTAGCAAAACGGGTTAGTCCAATTCATCAAAATTCAGACCCGCGTGCGGCAGAGCAGATCCAGCTAATCCTGTCGCCCTACCCTGTCCCGCCCCTTATATATACATTCTAAAATATTTACTGATTCGAAAATTCATTGTTAATTCATTACATGTTCGTTTTAGATGTTCTATATATCATTAGAAATCTGATTTGATTATCTACAAATCCCTAGTTGATGTCAATTTTAAATTCCGAACAGAAGATAATCAAAATCGCGATTCAACATATGTGTCAGTGCAGTCACATGTTGATTAGTTGTTATATGACCTTTACTAATTTGAAACTTCACTTACTTGTTCGTTTTAGATGTTCTATATAACATTAGAAATCTGATTCGATTATCTACAAATCACTAGTTGATGTCAATTTTAAATTCCGAACAGAAGATAATCGAAATCGCGATTCAATATATGGGTCAGTGCAGTCACATGTTGATTAGTTGCTATATGACATTTACCAATTAAAAATTCATTGTTAATTCGTTACATGTCTGTTTTAAACGTTCTATATACCATTAGAAATATGATTTAATTATCTAAAAATCACTAGTTGATGTCAATTTTAAATTCCGAACAGAAGATAATCGAAATCGCGATTCAACATATGGGTAACTGCAGTCACATGTTGATTAGTTGCTATATGACCTTTACCAATTCAAAAATTCACCGTTAATTCGTTACATGTCCGTTTTAGACATACTATATATCATTAAAAAGCTGATTTGATTATCTACAAATGTCTAGGTGAAGTTAAATTTAAATTCCAAATAGAAGATACTCCAAATTGTGATTCAAAAATCGGATCAGTGCAGTTTGGACTGTAGGACAGGGCAGGTCCCCGCGGGGCAAGGCGGGGCAGGTCCAGGTTGAGGAATTTTCGATCCTTGCGCAGGGCAGATCGACGCCGACCCATGCAAGGCAGATCGCAATCGACCGAGGACCTGCCCCGACCTACCCTGTTGTCATCCCTACCTAGTAGTACATAATTATATTAGCATTCAAGTCTAGTATCAAATATTTGATCATCTCTTATACCCAGACCTTGTAAGGGCACCTCCACTAACACTCTATGTTGACACGTCATGAAGCAAAATTGTTTTTATTAAAAACAAAATTGTTGTCTAATGAATTTTAATTTTTTTAGCGTAATTTACAATAATATTATGATAAAAACAGACTTTTACAAATGATTTTCAGTAATTATTATCTTTTTATTTATCGTTCCCATTTAAAATCTTCACAAAAAATAAGGAACACCACAAAAAACTCAAAAACGTGGAAAATTGTGGAGCTGAGATTGGTCCGACCCAAACCCCACATATTCGGGTTGATCGAAAATCTGAAACCCCCAACGCCAGAGACGAGAAAACCACATTTTTCAGTGGCGGCGTCGCTCCAAATTTCTCAAACTCGGCCAGACGCGGCGGCCGCATGACATGGCCCTTTGCGTACGAGCCTCTAAACCCTATCTCACCCATTCCTCTCGCTTCCCCCCACTCTTCTTCAATCTCCGCGCTTTTCCCACTGTCTCCTACTCCTCGCCGCCGCAGCCCCTCACCGTTTCCAACCGGACTAGCATTGTCGTCCGTAACGACTTCCTGGTGGCGCAGTTCGTCAACCTGATTTACATATCGCTTGACGTCAGGCGGCAGGTCTTTTCCATCAAACGACACGATTGGATCGCCGATGAGTTTAGTAGGCTTTTGTTTCTCGATCGGGAGATGTTCGTCAGGGTATTAGATTCGCTTCGGAACTTTCCCACTGCAGCTTTTGTGTTTTTTCGTTGGGCTGAAATCCAGCCGGAGTTTAGGCATTGGGAGTCTGCTTATAGTGTTGTGATTGACATTCAGGCTACTGGTGGTTTTACCAGACGTGCGCGTAAGATTGTGCATAGCATGCTTGATTTTAATGTGTGCCGTGTTGTTGTTGATGCTCTGATTGATGGACTGGGGAATTCGAGGATATTGACCAAAATTCTTGATTTTGTGTTGTCTACTTATGCCACCAGTTCCATGCTCGAGGAATGTTTAACTGTTTTTTATAAGATGGTACGGAACAATTTGCGTCCCGATGTTAGGAACTGTAATCAGATTCTGCGATTACTTAGGGATAGCAATCAGATTGAGAGAGCGGAGGACGTTTATAGATTGATGATGGAGAGTGGGATCGAGCCAAGCATTCATACGTACAACACTTTAATGGATATGTTTTGCAAGGAGGGTAAAATCGAGAAAGGGTTGGATTTATTGTCGGAGATGCAGAAGACAGATTGCCAACCTAATGATGTCACGTATAACATATTGATTAACGGATGGTCGAAGAAGGGTGGATTTAGGGAAGCTAGGGGGCTGATTGCGCAGATGGTTAATTTGGGTTTGAGAGTCACTGCATTCTCGTATAACCCATTGATTGATGGTTATTGTAGGCAGGGAATGTTAGATGATGCGTCGAGCCTCTTGGAAGAGATGGTACATAGAGGAGCTTCGCCTACAGTTATGTCTTACAATATTTTAATTTATGGTTATTGCATTTATGGGCGGATGACTGATGCGCAACAAATATTCAAAGAGATGCAGCGGTGTTTCTTGGTACCGGATATAGTTTCATTTAATATTATGATTTACGGGTATTGTAGGGTAGGAATTATGAGGGAGGCATTTACATTGTTTGAAGAGTTGAAACTTAGGAATCTTAAACCTACCGACATAACTTATAATACTCTTATAGATGGTCTGTGTGAACTTGGGGAATTGGCTGAAGCTTGTCTGCTCAAAGATGAGATGAGTGGTCTTGGAATCATGCCTGATGTATTTACGTACACAATTCTGGTGAATGGATCACAAAAGTCTGGTAACTTGTCAATGGCTGAAGATTTTTATGATCAGATGTTGGAACAAGGAATAGAGCCAGATGAATTTGCACTTGTCACTCGAATTGTAGGTGAAATGAAGCTGGGAGACCCATCAAAAGCTTTCAGTTTTCAAGAGGAAATTGTATCCAACGGATATTCACCTGATATCATCACGTACAATGTGTATATAGACAGGCTTGGTAGAACAGGTAAAATTGGTGAGGCGCATGAGGTTATGCAAAGGATGTTAAGGGATGGTTTAATTCCTGATCATATAACTTATACAACAGTGATTCATGCTTACCTGAAATATAGGAATCTTAGGCTAGCCAAGGAAGTCTTCTATGATATGCAGCGTAAAGGTGTGTCTCCAACTGTAGTTACTTACACGATCTTGATTCACGCACATGGTACAATCGGAAGGTCAGACCTTGCATTTTTGTATTTCTCGGACATGCTTGAGAAGGGTATTCTCCCAAATGTCATTACATATAATTCTTTGATTAATGGTCTTTGCATATTAAAGAGGATGGATGAGGCCTACAAGCTTGTTGTTGAGATGGAGAAAAATGGAGTTTTTCCGAATAAGTATACATACACAATTTTAATAAACGGAAACTGTAACTTGGAGAATTGGTCGGAAGCATTGAGATTGTATAAAGAAATGCTAGACAAAGGAATTCAGCCTGATTCGTGCACACATAAAGTTCTCTTTAATAGACTTGAGAAGGAGTACCGAATACGTGCTATCAAGTACCTTGAAGATCTAGTTACAGTCTCCTAGTAAGTCTCTTCCATTTTATTAAATTATTATTGAAACTTCATTGTCTTAGACGAGTAGACATAGCGTCAATTCAGAGGACGTGAGCTATATTCACAAATTGCATTTGTTCTTCATACACTTTAGAGACACCAAAACAGAACCTGAAAACATGATTTTATGATTGCTATTACCAAAATCAAAGCAGATTGCCCCTCATGCTTTCTGCTTATCTTATGTTGCATATAATAGGATTCGTAAAACGGAAGGTAGGTTTCTTCAAATATCATACTGGGTTACCTTGATTGCTTATGAATTAATTAATTTACTGAATTATAAATCAAATAATTAATTAAAATTATTTCAGTTCACTCGCTTTACTTCAGCACTTAATTTGAATACTCAAATGAAGACATATGTTCTGTTTTTTTTTTATCCTAGAAGTTTGTGTTGTTAGCTTCTTAAAAATTGACAATGTTGGACTTGGGTATTCCAATCCTGCTCTATTATTTAGATGAAGCTAAGTTTGGTCATTTGGTTCTGTTTAATTCAGTTTTTCATTGCAGTGCAAAAGAGCGCACTTTTGTCCCCTCGTTACATAATAATTCTCTATTCCAGCTTAAACGTATACTATTTCTTAGTTGTGCTCAACTGTTGCTTCAAATTCTAATTTTTTGATGTTGTTATCGACTCATTCAGTATTAGTCACAGCTAAACCAAAATGATGGTAATGGAAATATTCAACTATGGGGACTACAACTCAAACAATACTGTTATTAGCGGTATCTGAGCTGGCCGTTCCACTTGCTGGCGAAAGGTACAACTGAAGCAATACTGCTTTGCAGAAGTACCACTTGTCATGTATGATAACTGTATTGTAGTTTTGTTATAAATTTAAGCTTGAATATCCTTAATTTCTTACATGTAATTGATGTGTGATATCTTATTATGTTGGTCTGATGCAGCTGAGAGCTTTAGAATACATTGCATCCATTTCTGACAAAGTGAAATCCAACTTCAGACCCAGGCCAAGTTCCTGCCGTGGCTCAGTTGTAGTAACATACTCAAGTTTTATTGGGTGTAGTCTCGTCTTTATAGACACTGCAGGACTTGGAAGTTAATGGAATGTCTTCAAGCGCATACCGTAACATTTGGTAAAGACAGGTAACTGTAAAAATAAAATGCCTTCTTCTTCCCCACATAAGACATTGTGTGCTAAGGTTAACCGTGAAAATGAATTGCTAACAGGTGGTGTGTTAAAGACAGGTATTGTAACCTTTGGCAGACGAGGAATTTCTCGGTGGGCAGTTATAATAACAAAACAATCCCGTCTCTGTGTATTTGAATAGCAAAACCACTGATGAAGTTGTTGATTTACAATTATTCAGGTATGTTTATGTACCTGGAACATCTTAGCAATATAAATGTGGACTTTTTGTGTATTCCTTTACTCAGTGACTTATTGTACAAGTTACTTAATGGCTTAAATACGGAATTATCTTTGCAGGGGCTGACAGGGCTTGGTGGCTGTCTGCCATATGTCATTGAAAGGGTACCATGCAGAACACCTGATGTGCAAAAAAATGGGATATGCAACTGCAACGCTAGAGCACCATTCAGTCAAGTTGCTCTGCATTTCAACAGAAGTTGAAGAAAGCTTTTGTCCAGCGGTGCAAGGATCTGTCATGTGATTAGGCGGCAAGTAAGGTAAAAATCTTGTATCCTTCACGTCACCTGTTGTAAATTACAATTCTACAACTAGAGTTAATGATGCCTGAATGGGTATGTCGTCTTTTGCGTACATGGCTTGATCGTATTCCTTAGAAAGTGTGTTGGGAGCATGTCGTGGCTTGGATGTTTTTGGGACTGTTGGCTCATAATCATAAACCAGTTGTTCAGGATTGTTTCATCCATGTCAGATTCCAGTCGTCTGTAGTGGATGTCTGGAGTATAATATTCTGTCCAGAGGGGTTAGTCTTTGAAGTTTGAACAACTTTGATAGAGTATTGTGACAATAGAAGGAACGAAGCCTAATTTACACATGATTCTCGTACTGGAAAAGTATGTAACTTGCTGAGTAGTTTTCTTTTTTCAGGTTGAATTTGAGGAAAACACATGAGAATGCAAATATCACCTCCCTGAACTGGAAGACGAACCTCTTAATTTGATTGGATCACTTTTGAGCCAGAGTTTAATGATTACACATAGTTCTCGTATTTTGAATTGATTTTTCTTATATATGGTTTATCTTCAGAGCTTTGGACTTCCTCCCCCCAAAATGTTTGTAAGATAAATACCGCCTGATAAGGAATAATAGAAATATATCAAATAGTAAAATATGTGATTGAGAAAAATTGGAAGGAGATTAATAACATGGGACGGTAAATAAGAAAAGTGGAGTAACATATGATCCAAGAAAATATTTTTTTATAAGATTATAGAAAGTAGGAATAATCATTTGACCCTCGGGTCAAAAAGTCAATAGGGTCTGCCCGACCGAAACCATATCTGACCTTAACGTCGGTCTGATCTTGATTCTCCTCTTCGACTCTATGGTAGGGTAAGGGTTGAGAAAACAAATGTCGCTATCTGGACTTATGACCCTGCCTTTAGCTCCGTCCTAATCCTGTCGCCTAATTTATTCTTATTTACAAGGTAAAAATATTTAAAAAATGAAAATTTATTGATTTTAATATATTTGTATTCAATTCCATTAATATATCAAAATAATTGGATTTTTTTTTTTGAAGTATAATAATACATGTAACATCTTTGGATTCGAACTCTTAAATGAAGGGTCGGCCCTGCCCAACCCTTTCGACTAACTTGACCCTGTCCATGGACTGCCCTTACAGCTTTCCAATATCCGAAGACCCTACCCTGTCCTAATGCTTAGATAGAACTTCCTATAACCCACAAAACCCATCCTGCTCTGCCCTAATGAGAGCCGGCCCAACCCTGCCCATTGCCCACCCTAACAAAAAGTACTAAAAAAACAGAGGGCGAAAAGGTAATCTTGGGCAGCAGTCAACCCTCGACCAGTGCCAACAATTGTGATGTGCATACTTTGAAATTGCGTCGTCGCATTAGCCTCTCTATGGATCATACTCACTGACAAAAGTATGATTAGGGGTGGTAATTTGCCCCGCCGCCCTGCCCTGCAAGCCAAATGGGACAGGGCAGGTCGGAAAATATTTGACCCGCACTGCCATGCCCCGCCGCCCCGCCCTGCCCTGCCCGCCCCGCGATTAACTCCTAATTAACCTAATTAACCTCTAATTAACCCTAATTAATTCTAATTAACCTCTAATTAATCCCTAATTAATCATAATTAACCCTAATTAATTATGATTAACCCTAATTAATCGCGGG
>JAWWMW010000683.1:82751-107110 GCA_035048345.1 Echeveria elegans
AATGAGAAGAATACTCATTAAAAATGTCGAACAAGCTATTAAGGATTAATGTAAATATTGTGTTTTCATATTTGCCCTTTTTTAATTTAAAAATCATTTAATATTGTGATTTAATCTGGAACGTAGAATGAATCAAATGAATGGACATGATCTTTTTATATTTTTTATTTTAAACACTCATTTTTATTTGATCCATTCCCTTTATTTTTTATGAGTATATATTTTTTTATATTTATATGTACTTCTAGTTTAGAAGTTGCCAGTTTAATCTCCAATAATATTCAAGATTTTTCTGGGATTCTAATGCTTTATTGAGTTTAGAAATTTTATCTCAAAGTTTGTTTGTCGCTGATAACTTTTTTTTGCCCCAAACCATCCTTAAAAATTGAGTTTTACCTCAAATCGCTCTTAAAACTAATCCCTAAACACCCATAAAAACTCAAAGCTTACCGAAAATCACCCATTGCTAAAAAGTCTTTTTTTTTTTGATAATAAGTTCCCTGAAAATGGAAACACAACAAAACACGGGAATATAATCCAGACATAAACAGATGTACGTAAATCATATGTGACCAACAATCAAGATTAACCGCCATCCTTGCTAGCTTGTCTGCCTGGACATTGCCCTCACGACGCACAACAGATATTACTTCCATTTTGAATTCTGTATCAGAAGATTTGCACAACTCCTTACACATTCAAAATTTCTCATATCAGCATTGAAGCCAGTGAAAAGAAGCTTAAACAATTTAGAGTTGTCAGTCTCAAAGATACAAGCAGCTACAATATCATTTTCCATGGCCCGATGCATTGCATAAAATAAAGCTAAAGAGCTTCAGCTTCAAAGTTAGAGCAGACATTCTGCTGATAACCCCCGCTTTGACAGCCCAAAACTAATCCACAGCAACACAACCGTAGCCCATTTTTTCGAGAAAGGGAGTCATGATGTTGATCATCTGGTCTTTGCCAATTCAAACGAATTGAGTCTTCAATTGTACAGAACTTAAAAGGATGGGTTAATAAAGCTTTCTAATCTGGATCTTGTTATTTTGGCAGCTCGCTAAAAAGTCTTGTTAGAAGGATTGACATTTTATCTAAAAATTCATATAAATAACTTAAAATTTTCAGGAAACAGATATTTATAAAAAGCAATTCATTTACAGTAGTTGCATTTTTTTATAAAATTTTCAGCATCTAGAAATTTCTATTTTATTTAATTTTGTGAAACTATTAAAATAATTATTTATAATGTTTTATTTAAAATGTAATGGGTGCTTTTATTCATTTCCTTAATTTGTTATGAAAATTTCAAGTTTTTTCGAAATTTTTTATGAATTATTTCTATAATTTTTTTTACCTATGGATGGTTTTTAGACTTTTTGTGGGTAGTTTTAAATTTTAAAGGTGGTTTGGAGTAAAACTCAACTTTTATGGATTCTTTGTGGTAGATTCCCCTTTTTAATGACATATTTTGATTTTCGTTTGCTTCACATAATTGATACGCATTTTTTTTAAAAATGATAAATTTCGTGAGTATTAATCTTCCGAAACTGATAATTAAAATGACTCATATTTACTAAAATAACTATCTCTTTTTGTAATAACTCATAAATAGTTTACCAAAAAAGCATCATAATTTTGAAGCGAGATTCAAAAATCGATGATTTTTTTTTAAACAAAACTTGCAATCTAAGCATTATCATTTATTTTTATAGCACTAACTTACTTCACATACTACCAAAGCAATTCAGTAAATTTATTTCTAAACAAAAAATCGTATACCAATTTATCATATCATTTTGTAACAATTCGTATGACTAGGTCAAAGAATGGCCATAGTCCAAATGATCCAAATTTCATTCTAAAATTACCAAATTTTTTTTTTTGAACCTCACCCCCTAGTTATCATTCTTTGTAGTTTGTACCGTAATTTAACAAAGAATGATAATTCGAGCTCCATTTGAACTTTTCCCTTTTGATATACTTTCAAGCCGAACATTGATGTCCGCCAGCATAAATTCTTTACCTATAAATATAAGCCGATTATGCATAAAAGTAAACACAATTGAAGATAGGGATAGAAATATTGTTGTAAGTAGTCCATATTGCTCAAAAACAGAAAAGCATAGTGCTTGATGTGGCCAAGGGTCTCGACTATTTGCATTATGGGATCAAACCAGCCATATTTCACCGAGACATAAAGGCTACCAATGTACTGCTGGATTCAGAAATGAAGGCCAAAGTCGCGGACTTTGGTTTAGCTAGGCAGACGATGGAAGGGCAGACACATCTGACCACCAGGTTACTTAGCACCTGAATATGCATTGTACGGTCATTTATCTAAGAAGAACGGTGTGTAACAGGCCTTGGCATTTTGATCCTTGAGTGGGAAGAAAGTGCTAGACGCATCAAACGTGTCTGAAATTCTGATCACAGACTGGGTCTGGAAGCTGGTGAAATCCAAGAGAATAGATGAGGTGCTTGAGGAAGGTATAAGGGAAGAAAGGCCTAAAGGAGTGATGGAAAGGTTTGTGCTTGTGAGAGTTCTTTGTGCTCATGACATGCTTGCATTTAGGCCAACAATTGCCGATGCACTTAAGATGTTGGAAGGTGATCCTGACATCCCTGAAATTCCGGATCGGCCCATGGGCCATGGGTCTTTTAGATCTTCTCTAGAGCTTAGATATTAAACTAATTTTAGATCAAGAGGTGCAACCAAAAGAAACTTCAGCATAGGGAATTCAAGCTTTGTGCAAATGTTGAAAATATTGTTACGATCCCACATCGGGTAGATGAGAAATCCATCTAGTTGAATATAATTTCAAGGGTTCTCTTTGCAACGAACCAGTCTTTTGTGGGGGGCCTTTTTTGAACTTGTATCTGTAACAATAATGCTCTCATTGAGAACCGGCCCGAAAGGGGCGACCTAGGCGTCGGTTTCTTCTTCAATGGTCAATGCTCGACTGTCCGCAATAGAGGTATATGTTTCTGACTTCGATATATGACACAAAAGTGACTATCCTAACATCATAACAAGTCATAGTTTCTGACTTTACTACTCAATCACCTCCTCAGTGAGTATTAAATTCTGTTTTTAAATGAATATGCTTTAAATAAAGCATAAGAAACCACAAAACTAGAGCATCTACTACTTATCCAAATAAGTTTTTGAGCTGTTGTTCTTCATTTCTGTATGTGTGTGTACTGTACCAGGTTATATCGAGATGCACACAAACACAACATGAACTTTGAATGCATACATGCAAAATGATACAAGTAAAATATCACTCGGGATTTGACAACTTAGTATCAAATGCCGATAACAATGCATGAACATAATGTCTAGACTCTACAGCTTCAGGATCCATTTCCTTCTTCATTTATGTTAGCTTTCTCCATAAAGATCCTTTAGAAGCTGACAAGCATTTCACTCTTGGGAAAACAAAACCTGCTTTAGGTGGGTTTCCATCTACAAAGGAGTTTTCATATATCTCCTTGCATTCTTGAACAACCTGTGTATCAAAGATTTGGTGATGCCAAATAAAAGATGAATGATTATCCTGGTGGCAATTAAGTTAAGTTCAAAAGGTTTTGCCGAAAAGAAACAACAAGTTAAGATAAAATAAGCACAGAGTCGTGATATATTTATTTGCAAGTATTCTACCAACTAAATAACATTTGTTTCAATGCTCGCCGTTTTCTGAAATGGTGATGGCAGCATGAAAAATTACATATACGTCAAGATATACTATTTTAAAGTTCCATGAAAATCCTAGCAAAATTAACATGGAGAAGTCATGCACACATAGTTTCAGAGTTAAGTAGAAAAACTGACTTCACATGGATTACATCTTCGCATAAAGGGTCAGATTTATAATTAATTCAATGCAGCTATCTTGATGGTGGGCGTTCCGGCTCAAACTCTTATCTCTATTAGAAATCAAATTATAAGAAATCAAGACACACCTCTTTGGCATCCTTGCGAGGGATGCCTTCTCGAAGTCCCACAAGCTTCTCAACGACGTCAGGCTGCATTGAGCAGACTTATTAAAGACCAACTCATACACAAATTGAACACAGATTTCAACAAACATGACTAGGAGCGAGCACACTTGGAAAGAAAAAAATCTTCATGAGCACTACACGAAGTTCAATACTTAGTACTTACAGGGCAGTCTGGTTGGTGCTCCAAAATATTTGTGTAGATGAGGGTAAAGGTGTCAAGGCTCTCAGCTGAAGCAAGCTCTCTCAAGTCACTCAATATTCTAACCCGGCTTTCAACTTTCTACAGATAAAGGACGTGTATATGGATGAGGAGGATTAGACAATGACCTGTTATGTACAGAAAGTAGGTCTCAACAAAATGAGACTCACAGAGACACTTATGTACTCCCTGAAAAAGTCCGTAATGACTTCTTCATCTAGCCTCATCCTTTCGATTGTATCTTCCCTTATGTAATTTTTCTGCATGTTGAACCATACATTTCATGTACAGAGAAGTGCTAAATACACCGAACTAGATAATCACCGAGTGTGAGATACAGCACTGAGAAATTACATTCTTGCCCTCGCTATTTTTTGTTAACTTATGACTTGGACAAGGGTTTCTTAGACATTTTAGAGCTTTGTTAGCACCGGTTCAGTGCATAGAGCATCTTTCTAATGTAAAACAAGAGAATCGGGAACAAACAAAAGATGGTACAGATGAAGACTAATAACCTGAGTAAGGAGGTGGTCAACATAGACAACCACAGTTTCCTCTAAGCAGGCTTCAACAAATCTTCTAAATGATCTTTCTTCAATATACCTGGCTCAAAGTGAAACAAAAGGGTTCGGTACTGACTTCAATATCAACACCAAACATCATATTTCAAAAAATTTCTTATGCAGGAATTACAAAGTCAAAAAGGCACTATGCTGCTGATAGACACTTGAGAAGAAATCAAGAAGAGAATAAAATATTTTAAACTTTTGGAGGATAAAAGCAAAATTTAGCAGCCAAATGGTTGGTAAGAAACCATTATCATTCAACCTATTTTCAGAGTAATTTTTGAACGCAAGACTCTAAGTTTTTTATACAACCAAGAGTTACATATTCTTTTGAAAGACACTGTTATGCATGATCCTTCTGCAGAAAGCACTACGATGGACTGCAATGTACTACTTCGGGACATGATGCTCTGAAGAAACATGTGCGTAGCTTACATCTTTACAAAAAAATACGTGAAATGCATAATCAATAGTACAGGTCGACACTGAGCTAAATTTGAACTTGAATATAGTTTGATGTGTAATCTTTGTCGCCCGGTAAGCTGGGTGCCATCTTGTTCTATCTGTTTTTGTTATTTAGGCCCTTGGCTAGGTCAGATTACTTGGCCTTACTATAAATCGTGAAATCATTTGAAAAACTGAAATTCACATTATTTGTAAGACACTGAAAGAATAGTTTAGTTGAAGTTCACTAAAACAAAATTATCAGTAGTATGTAATATTATGAGAGAACAACACGGATCATCTGAGACAAAACAAAATTACCGAACACAGAGTGTCGTGGCAAGTCACTTCAAATTGTACAAGCATTTCTATGGCCAATGGAATTTATCAACTGAACACAGAAGAACGTCACATCTAACTTAAAAGGGCGCAAAGTCATCAAATAATGACAGGGAATCGCACCTCAACTACTTGTGTAAACAGCATCACAAAACTTAGTCCATTTTAAAAGGACAAATGTCATATAACAATGGAAGAATATAGGAATGTCATTTGAAACACAGAACTTACATCTTGACATCAGTGAAATAGTCACTAAATGTCGCAACCAAGTATTCAGTGACCTGAGCTTCAGTCCACTCTGAAATTGAAAGAGATTTTTTTCTCAGAAAGTTGCTTAATATTGTCAATAATTATGCACCTATTTAGTTGGGGTAACCCTATTATATGAGTTCTATACGCGGATAAGGAGTCAAATGATAGATGATTGACCATTCATTGGATAAAGCATATGATAAAAACGTTCTCACCTTTGTGATAAAGCTTGACTAATAACTCTTGAACCCCTGGATCTTCGAATATTACACTTACAGTTAAGTGTACAGCTTCCTGTTGCAAAAAGTAGCAAGTTTCATGATGGCTACAAGGGCCGCAGATAGATGAATTGTACATCGGTGACGGTTAAATGCTCAAACAAGAAACAAATTTAGCGTGTATATATTTCTTTTGACATCAGTCTACAACCAAATATTAATCGCTTTAAGTAGACTGGCAACTGGTTGTGCTGATTTATATGAATTACCAATAAGACATTGTGAACACATTTAATTGGAGGAGTTTTCACATACTAACGATTTAAATGGTTTGATTTGAACCCTTCATATGATTGTTAAAATGTTAAATTGTTCTCAACGATTTGCCACCACTAGAAATAAAGCCAATTGCCCGCTCCCTAAAATATACTAGTATTTTAATGAATGATTCTCTTCGTCTAAGTGTGCACGTGAGTGTTGCTAAGTATGCTTGGCTTGTAAATAATTAGATAGAGGTTGGCACTTTGTTTAATGAGTTGGATGAAATAGTGATAAGGAGCCCAGGGTTTCAGGCAACACTTCATATGTGCCTCAGAAAAGAACTCTGCTGGAAAAGATACAAAAACAAGTATACAAACCTTTGCAACCTCCAAAAAACCTTTGCATGTGTCTTCAAAATTAACCTATATCATAAAACTGGATTGTCAATATGACAGACAGAAGTAATACCAAATAAGGACAATATGTCCAATGCTGAAATGACGCTACGTAATACCAAATACTATAAGGAATCAGGAGACACGCAGCAGAGAGCAGACCACGTGACTTTACAGAACTAATCTCCCATACCAAAGACATCAGACTACAAATGATAACGACACACAAAGATAAACTTCTTCTCCACAGGAGTAGGCAGTGATACAATAAACAATAAATTTCATATCAGGTGTCTAATGTAAAAGATCATTTAAAAAAAATTAAACTACAGATTACATGAATGATAATATGGGGATGCCTCCCTTGTTCAGGATATAACCTGATGGGTAGGAAATAGGATGTGCATGTCAATTTACAAGAAACAGGAATGAAATGAATATGTAGGATGTATTTGACAACTGACATGTCAATAAAGACAATATACAATGACGAATACGGGGACTGCTTATCAAGGTAAATTCATAAACAAAAAGTATTTAAAGATGAACGAAGAAAAATGACCTGCTCGACGTAACTAGGTGGAAGTGCTTCAATGGTGCTGTTACTCAACTCCATCGCAAGATCATAGCAACGTAAATTGTTGTTAATCTGATGGCAACAGAATAAGAACGGAAAATTATAATAGAGGCTTTTCTTTGCCTCGTCAACAGTTATCAACCATAAGTAAATATACATTATGTCCTTTTTTTCATACAATGCCATAGATGCCTTACTTTAATAACCCTTTTATTTCTTTCCTTTTTGTGATTGTATCTTCCCATATCTAACTTCTTAGAGAATTCACCTCTTTGATGATATTACCGTATTGTCTAGAGTTAATTAAGAATGGATATTTAAGTCTGTTCTTTAGAGACTTAAAACTTGACCCAACTCAACTTGACTTAAATCTGCTCAATATTGCTCAAATTCTCTTTAATCTGAATCTGTTGGCTACATGGGTATTATTTCTACAGACACTAAACATAAATCCACCATGGACATATTTAGATTGCACAAGCAAGAGAAATAATAAGGTTTTAAATAGTTTTGGTTGGATGGAAATATAATTATTTAACCACAGAAGTTTGCTGTGTACAAGATCAAAATTTAGCAAACTCTTAATTGAAGGCTTAACTCTACAAAAAACATTTGAACTAAAAAGAAAAGCTTACCATTGCACACAACGGCTCTAGACCAATTTCAGATGCGGGCTCTTCAAACCTCTTTCTCTCAGCAGTCTGAAAATCAATCATTACCTGAAGAGAAAATGGGTAAAAAAATGGTTAGGACGATATCACTCTGCATGGAGATATCATACATCTTTATACAATGTTCTAGACCACAATACACCCTACAGTCTACGGTCGGACAAGTCCTGATGCTTTTATTGTATGATCCTAGTGATAATGAGTACAAAGAAGATGGAAAAAGATCATACATGGGGCATGAAATGTAACTATTGACTTATGAACCCTGCTCCGACTTCCATGGTTTTTGAAATAGTTTTGGTTACCTAGGTTATGTCCTTTTAGAGTTGAAAACTTGACTTACATTAACTTACATCTGCCTCAATTTTTTGCTTCTACTTAACATGGGTTAACTGACTTGACTTAAAACTTGAGTTTAAACGAAATCTTGAGAGAGGGCAAAGTAGAGAGTAAGCCAGTCAAATAATGGTGGAATGAAATTTCAACAAAAAGCTACACCTGCATAGTGCCTATTTCCAGTGGACCTAGTAACATAACAGATGACTTACCGGTGTAAAAGTATATGGTTGCTCTTTTTCAAGGATTTAAGCTAATACAAAAGTTGAGAACGATTATTATCAAGCCACTGGCATTTACATACATCTCTATAACAGTACACGATTTTATGTCATTGATTTGAGAGACGGATGAAAATGCATGTAGTAAAACATAACATTGTCAAGCATGCTTCACGAAATAAAAAGAACCTTTGGTACAGGTCAATTTCATTTGGCAACCCTGAACAGAAAATAAGGTGTAAGCTTGCCTGAATAATAGCCAGAGCGATTCTATAAAGCATGAGATCTGTACTGTTATCCCGAACAATCTGTACTTGTTCTCCTAAGATCCGGAAGAGGTCAACAGCAGCAGGGGTATATAACTTTCCATCTTCGGTTTTCTTTGGTTGTTGCACTTTGTCAGCTTCCAAGATATTTAAATACCATTTCTATGAAAGAAAAATGTAAAGGCCCAAAACAATAAACATTGAAGAAATTACATGACCATTAAGACAGCTTGTTCAAACAGGAAAAAAGAAGTAAAATATGTCCTTACTCTCGTCGTTGCTTGCATTCTTTCCACATATGCATTCATCAGAGGATCCATAGAACCACTTTCTGAGCATACTTGTGCCAAAGATTCGTCAACACCCAGTCCAATTAAGTTATCTTGGTACTCTACTACCCAACCAGTCACCTATAAGCCATTGTCACCCAAAAAAATAGATATATTCTGATTGCAATTAGGACAACAAAGTGATTCAAAGTAATAAGCCTATAGTAATCATTTTCTCGACTGAATCAGATACCTTCAAGATTTCTATATTCGTCAACTTATCTGCCCTCTCACTGAGCAATCTAAGCATCTGAATAAACCTCTCAGTATAAAGATTCACCATCAACTGGAATATCTCATATCTGCAAAGGAGCTATTAGATCCACTGAACTCTCAGTGAGGACTGAGCCAAAGCAAAACAATGGCCTCGGCCCTCATGACTCCTTACCATAGTCATGATGTATTTATGGAAAAGGCCTTATGTTCCTAAGGATGTACAAGAAAATGAAATAAACACACTAATGCAATGTTGATGGCTGGATATTTTCATAAAGCTGACAAGCAACTATATTTTACATAACCAAGAAAATAATTAACTTAGTTTGCTGGTGACTACGGTCTTGAAGCTCATTCCAAATGACATGCTATTGGAGGAGTTAACTGCATGTTTAACACTAATCTTTTTACTGGATGGGAAATCCAAATTAAAAGTTACTCTATAAATCTTACGGCAAACTATAATGGAGTACATTTTTTTGATTTTGATCATGCAAGGTTACAGCATATACCATGCATTCTTTTTTCACAAGAGCCACTATCTGAGCTTGACAATGTTTTAAAAAAAAAACCAATATCATAAAAGACCAAACCTTGGTGGAAAACAGGGAGCGACATAGTCATATATGTCACCAAGCTCTTCCCCAATCTGGAGGTTAAAAATATGCAGTAAAGATCAGTTTAGTCATACGAAACTCTAAGCACTTAATAACCAGACAATAGATGGGTGAAACAAAAAATGTACTCATTTTAGTCAATAGTCAATACTTAACATTTAACATATCCTTTATTCAGGAATCATAGCCTTTCAATAGAAAATGTGGGGAAAAAGAACTCAGATTTTACAGGTGAGTTTTTTTGGTCTAAGGAATACATCACACGTCATACCCACCAGGCAGCTGAGAGGTCAGTGACTACACACACTCACACTATATGGATCTGATTATTAAAACTGGCCATGGTGTTCTGAGGCCAACAAATATTCATTTTGCAGGGGGTATTTTGATTTGAAGCCTCTATAAAGGTTCATCATTCATTTAAAAAATCAATCTACCACAACAATCACCATCAGAGTTGAAGACTACAGCCGAACTAAAAACTGCGACAGTACGAAAATTCAATGGAGCATACCGTCCGTGCTTCCTCTAGAGCTGCTTTCAGGTCTTCAAAAACCAGCTGTTACACATGTTTAATCAATGATAAGCGCCTCAATAATATTGCTATAGAGAGAGGTTTCACAATTTTACACTTTTTATCGAAACACATCAAACAGCTTTAAGGTTCTGGCAGGTTTTGTCATTTTGTGCCAGAAAAGACGAGAAATTCAAACAGCAATACTTGTTTGAAAAATTAAAGCTTCTTCCTTTGAACTCAAATAAAATATTTTAAATTTAAAAGCATAACTTGACGCCATTACCTAACTGGTCAACGCATAAAAAGGTCCCAGTAAAATATATTTTTCACTTCTTTAATATTTTTAAACAAATGAATGATATTAAAATTCTTAACATAGATTGTACTAAGTACCAAATTAACTCATTATGTAATAACAAGCAATGATTTTGAGTTAACTATTATTATTGAATCTCAAAAAAGAAAACAGGTGCACAAGAACACTAAATCCATCGATACATAATGGGAAAATAGTATGCATCTACTAATCATAGTTCTCAACCACAGGGAACCTTTGGCTGGTGATACTTAGATCTGTCCCAACTGTCAAATTTGTTTTTACAGTTTGGCGATGTCGTACTACAACTCTTCGCAATCTGAACTTGTTTGGTTCATTATTCAAGAGTTTCACCAATTACGCTCAGGCTAAAGTTTTCTAACATTGAACATTACTGAACTACTTCCAATTTGATCCGGCTATCCAATGAGCTGTAAAAAACAGACCTGGTATGCACGTTAAATGAATAATAAGATATACCCACCGGCCATACAAATGCATCCATAAAATATAAAATAATAGTCATCTTCATCCCAAACACAATGATTTATAGGAATGGCTTCTTAATATATTACTCGTCAGACGTCTTTTTTCTTCAAAATTTACTCATTCTTCTTTTATAAAAATCAAGTTCATTTTGCTTGGGGCACCGATGGCGGTAAAAAGAAGATAAAAGGAAAGCAAACAAATAAACAACATATACGGTTCAATCCTATGCTAGAGTTACATGAGTTCCCATATTTTTATGGATCAACATCATAGATAATAGATATGTAAGCTCAAAAAAAAATACCTCGGTTAAGAGTTTGTTGAACCGACTTTCAACAGTCATTCTAATTTGTTCATAGCATTTATCCTTATAGCCTTTACCCTGAACTTTGACTTTCTGCTGAATTATGTTTCTCGACGAAGCTGATGATGTGGTAGATTTTCTGTCATGCACAAGGCATAAAATATAAGCAGCTAATTTGATGGTAATTCAACATTTCTGGAGTTTGGAAATGTAATATAAAAGACGATTTATGTTGCACTGTTGCAGGAGACGATACTGATTAATGAAAAACAATAGTCAAGCGTGCTGTAATCAAGTTATAGGGTTAATTTACTTGGCAGTTTGTCGCGGGTTAGTTATTGAATCCATGGCACCAACTCCCTCAGCCTCAGCTGCTTCTTCAGCAAGTTGCTGGTCAAAAATCTCTTGCATTTCAACAACCCTAGAATATGATTACATAGATCATTGAGCAAACTATTACTACCATGCACTTGAGTCTCTTGAAATGAAAACCGCTTATGTCATCTATTCAAGGATACAACCCACAGATTCAAAAGAGCATTGAGATGGAGGTGTCCAGAAGAAAATCAAGAACCGACAAATGAGCCTAATTTGAACTACGGAATAAAAGGTACAGTGGCTATGCGCCTATGCCTACATTTTATATCATGGAAGCAAAATTTTAAAGGTCTAGGGAGGGATTGCAATTCTGTTCAAAAAACAAAGAAGGTTTCTTAAGTTTCCATTACGTAGAAGTCAAATTCCCTTTTGCAATTGTAATTGCATTGACCATTACTTGTCTTGTTTTCTCATAGAATCACAGTACAGAAATATTTAAACAGAACCCGTGGGTACATACATTTGCATCAGCGTAAGTTACATCAAAAACCAACAAGATATGACAGCTGGTTCTCCGAATGCCTTAAATCTGAGCATTATCATACTACACATCTCACATTCCAACCAGATATTGCACATACAAAAAACTTCTATATGAGTTTTTTCGAGTGTCAACTGCCCAACAACAGAGTTGATTCAAAGTTTGTATATTAGTTTAGTATATTTTAAAGGTTTTTTCTCGGTGTCTACTCTCTGCAGTTTTTTTCTGTTAATTCTTTTGGTAAAGTTGATGACAACACAGATGTCAGATAGTATGGTATGTCAGCATGGATTACTAACTAATGGTCTTAGTTAAAAAGGAATCAAATTGCTCCTCTTGCCTTTCGAAAAATAAAAAGCATCTGCCCCCAAGCGAGTATAAATATAATGTAACATTCTAAATAGAAAATCAATCGAAACAGAATTCACTTGTCCAATTGTCTTACAAATTCTTCCCACCAGTAACAACCGGTCACTAGCGCATCAAGTGCTAGCCTAGTGGTTGTGGAGGTGGATTATAAAATGCTCACACCAGATTCGATTCCTCATGAGTGCTAACCAATTGGGGCATGGGGGTTTTTGTGGGATGGGTTTTGAAATTTAAGAAGGAAAATTTTAATCACTTAGCCATGCCAAATAATTGCATATGAAGACAGTCTATGGTGATATTTCTGTTAGTTTTATGAGAGAAGTTACCTATTTGCAGGCAATAATGTTTAAGTTATCAACCATCAAAAATGCTAATAAGGAAAGCACCTTACCTTAACGCCCTAACCAGAGTTTGTGGGCTGCAAAATTGACAGATAAAAATATAAGATTATTGCCCTCTAAATTAATATGAATCCTTAGCCAAAAACAGGTGATAAAAAAGAATAAATCAAAGGTGACACTAAGCATTCCAAGTCCTAGTTTAATATTTAGCATTTGTTGCTGCTCTAAGTAAATGTTGACTACTTCTACTTATGTCCAGAAAGTATACTTAAGAAGCGCTATTGATCATGTGACCTTCACAATTCCGATACAGCATGCTTACATAATTATATGTCTGTTAAGATGATATATCTACGTAGCAGATTTTCAGCAGTTAGAATTATTTAGTTTCCTACATTAGCATTTCCTATATAGAGAAAGAAAATGTTTTAGTAACTGTGTTGGTGTTGGTGAGAAAAGGATTTGAATATACAAGCTTTGGGAAAGTTTAGGGGAAAGATCCAAATAAATCTTAAAACTAATGTAGCTTCACCGAAAAGTTAATAGGGTGAAATTTTACCTTTCCTTCGACAGTTTATAAAAGTTGGAAATGTGTCCCCACAAAGTCTTTTCAAAGGTCTCCCAGGTGCGGTCAACATCTTCAAAATATTCTCTGAAAAATAAATTATTTAAAATCCAGTAAAAAGTAAGATAGCATGAACAAAAAAGTTGCATATTCCATGACGTCGACGTGATTGGAAACAAACTATCATATAAACAGTATAAATAAGTGATCCCCTTGACATCATATTTCAAGAATAAGATGACAGAAATTAACACCCCAATGATAAATAAAACCACATTGTCTAAGTACAAATGGTGTGTTGGACTGTTGGTTACTACCCAGGTAACCAGCTGGCTTATTAAACTTGCAAACCCTAATATCCAACACACATAGGACATAAAGCATACCCATACTATGGTGTTAGAAGAATACAACATAATTGATACCATCAACCTTAGTCTGCCAACTTCTTCTTTATGTGATGCTGCAGCTGCTAAAGCAAACCTTCGTTTCCCATCCAAAGCTGTGAGCCTCTATGACAAAAAAAATGCACACCGATAAACAAAGAAGATTGCGCTGGAAATATATGGCTTGGTATCGACGCGGTCTGAAAAAATGAGAGAATGTGAATCTTACTTCATATGTGTTAATCAGTTCTTTATCATCAGTCAAAGAATTTCGCGCTTCAGCTGCTTCTACAGAGATGGACATCATGCCTTCTACATCCTAAAAAACGTAAGTTGACTCCATATGAAAACAGAATCTAAGTTGAAAAGCAGGAGCAAATGGTATTCTTTTGGTAAAACACTAAATTAACTGGATCACATATATTAGGGGTAAACAGAAGATACAACTATATCTATGTACAACTAGTAACTGATATGATAAACTTTCGATCATCAAAGCACCTGTTGCTTTATTTTTATTTTGGAAAAATGATATTATCACCTCAATATGAAGGTTTCCAATGAAAGCTAATTGATAAGAATGCTTGTGCCATTCAGTAACACAAAATACACACACAGCATGGCTATAAAACTTAACATAAAGCTAATCTGTGAGGGTGACTTGAAGATGTAAATATACATGGTTAGGCTACTGATCTAAAATTCAAATTTATTGTTCTCTTTCTAAGTTACAGGATCACTTCATCTATCATTTTGTAATAGGGTAAAATCCATTTACTCTGTTGGTGGATACAAATTTTCATTATCTGACAAGGTATTCTTATTCCAAATTCCAATCAGAGTAAGAATGTAAGATGCCAAAATCATAAGCAAGTAGTGCCTCTATTATTAAACGGTGTAGTCAGAGAGGCAAAATGACTATCACTAAAATATTATTCAGTATGTAAAAGATCAACAAAAAGATAACTTCAAATGCTACATATACCTTCAAAGTAGTATTTAAATTATTCCGCGCGTTGCTTAGAAGCTTTATTTGATCATGGTTCTCAATCAATGTTTGGCATTCCTGACATAACCTGATGAAGAATGAGTTGAAAACAACAGTCATTTAGTTGGAGGTAAAAGCTGCAACAACACTGAAAAAACGACTGTGGGACATCCTAGTGTGAAATACCTGACATGTTAAATACTAATCAATGATCAAATTATAAGGGCCAGCCTTTCTTGTATACATAATTTAGAATAAGGAATTTTTCAGATTTGAATGTATGACAACAGTAAATGTAAAGCATGTTCATGGTTTGGTCAATAACATCCAAGAATCTCAAGAAAATATGACATGAATGCAGACCCTCCCATTCAACATACCAGAAAAGACTAAAAAATCACTCAGTTCATCAGTATGCCAGAGTCATCGTTTACAGCCTGAGTGACTTGGTTTTGGTTTCAAATGAAAATTACACAATTCCAAAAATCTCAACTTCAGGATACTTAAAAACAGATCAACTGGAACTCACAATATCAGTATGAGGAACTACAGTGATTTTAGGACAATGAAAGACTTACTTCTCAATAGAGACAAAGTTCTGGCGGAGCTGTGTAATTGTTTTCTGAGACGACGCAAGCGATTCAAGGCCAGTCTGTGCTTGTTCCACCTGCTCGGCAACCATTGTACTAAGTTGTGCATCGTTAGCCTGAAACCGAAACCGAAACCGGACAGATCAAGAAAGGTGACATTTGCAAAATGATGAAAGTGAAAATGGATCGATGCGTACACAAAAAAGGGGAAGGAGAAACGAAACCTGTTGACGAGTAATGTAATCGGCCTTTATAGAGGCGATGGATTGGAGAAGTTCGGGAAGAGGGAGGAGCTTCGCAACTTCCCGAACGGCGGATTCTTTCGCCTCGACGCCGAGATCTTCGCCCGTCATCATCATCTCTGTCTGCATCTACAATTGCTTCATTCCGACTTACTAAACAATTCGCAGTAGCTTGCCCTTCCGGTTGACGATGTAGAGGAAGACTTCTTCTCAGACTTTAATTGTATTTTTTTTTTCATTTTTCATTTTGTAATCGACATGTAAATTTATTTTTATTTTTTATATAAATTTAATAATTGAAATTATGACGCGTATCAGTCATTAAATATGTAATTAATAAGATTAACGTGACATGTGTTATAATTTCATTCATTAAATTTATTAAATTCAATGGTTTGCAAAAGTAAATATTATATTTAAAAAATTATTTTAAAAAATTTATTTTTTGAATTATTTTTTTCTAATTTAAATTAATTTATTTTCAAGTAAGTCAAATTAAATTAAACCAAATTTCTAAAACTGATTAACTTAATGTATATCTAAAAAGGAGTTTTTGCCCTAAACCACCTCTAAAATTCATTCTTTTCCAGAAACCACCTTTAAAATTTTATTTTGCCAGAAACCACCCAAGTATTTCACATTATTTCTCAGAACCACCTCCATCAGTTACAATGTTAAACACATTGCTAAACATCAACCCAAATTGAAATTATGTTGTTTCTTTCATTTGTATTCTTTCTTTTATGCCCTAAATTTGAAATCATTAGTCACAAATAGAGTTTGCAACATTTAAGTTTAAAATACCACAAGTTGGGTTGCAAGTTTCGCAGTAATAGCATTTCTTTAAAACATAGGAATTGGGCGCAAAAGGCCACACAACTACGGACATTTGAATAAAGACATTAGCAAATGTCCCAAAACATTCCCACAAATTACACCGTCATATCATAAACACCATCCTCCCCCAATGTAAATGCATCATATGGCTCCATAACAAAATGTGAAGTTGTAGGGACAGAAACCTACAAACAATAACATGTAAGAATTTAACAAAAATCTTTACTTAGTGACAATAAAAGAGAACACATTCATACCTTTTTATTTTGCTTACTCTTGATAGAACTAATAATCATAATGTCGGAATTTCTTGGTCTTCCAGTGCTTGGTTGTACCGGTGGTAGGGGAGTTGTCTCGGCATGGCAATGGTTTTTATTATGGCCTTCCTGACCGCATTTGTTGCACTTGTATGCACTACCCGTTGTCCGAATCCTTTTATTTTTGGTGCTCGGTGGCTCTTCCCCTTCTTCTCGGCGCCTTGAGTGCTTCTTTGGCCTCTCTGGCTGAATTATTATCTTCGGAGGCTCCGGGGGCAGCTGCGATGTCTTCACATATAGCTCTTCACCTGACATTGCATTTATGACATTCCCATAGGCCTTCAAGTAAGTGTCTTTCTTGTACCAATTATGAACATTGTCTTCGACTGATCCTCTTTTCTTGAGTATGCAACAAACATCACGCGGGCACGGTATGCCCTTGAGATCCCACCGGTAACACCCACATGTTTTCTTTTCAAGGTCAACCACATATTTCTTTTGGTGATGGTCAACCTCAAAAGTGGATCCTGATCCTCTCCATACGCACTTGCACTGTTTTGTTTCCTTCTTGTTTAGCAGTTTCAATTAGCTTGAGGGCATTGGGAGTAAACTGGCTTTTATTCTTAAGCATATTTGCACGGTTAGTAACAAATCTTTCCATCAGCGCGCGTCGAATCCATTCGCACAAAGACAGCACCGACATGTCTCAAGCTGGTAGGATGAATGAGTTGAAGCTTTCACAGGCATTATTCAGAAGCATGTCACTCTTTGTGTCAGCCATAAATGCATGTCTTGACCATGTATTATCCTTCTGCCTCATCAAATAACTGAATTCATTTTGATGATCTTCTTTATTTCTTCCATGGTTGTAACAAACTCATGCTTAGTGTACGATCTTGCAGCTGCCCAAACTAAATCCTTCAGAGCAAGTCCAGACCACAACTTCTTGAAGTTATTGTACATATGTCTCACGCATACCCTCAGTTTGTGTTCTCGCACAACCTTACCAAGCTCATCAACCAATCCCTGCATACAGAATCTGATCTTAGCTAATGAAAACACACTGCATTAATAAATTGAATAATATGGTATAGTGCAATACAATTTACCTTTTGTCGGTCAGATATAAAAGTCGTATTCACTTCGCCAATGTCTTGCATTAGTTTGTCTAAAAACCACCCCCAAGTATCACTCCTCTCCGCCTCTACCACTGCCCATGCTATAGGAATATGTTGTTATTTCCGTCCATTCCAACCACAGATAGAACCTGACCCGTATACGCTTGATGGAGCGTATTTATACGATCCATCGAGTCGTTAATTCCCACAAATTGACTATATTTTCACGATAAAATGTTACTCTTTGGTAGTGTTTCATGTCACAGGTGTGTCTAGAGCATTTGAGAAGAAATTGAATTAAAAAGATCATTTTATGGAGTATTCCATCGAAAAGGCAGATTTGACCTTCGCTACTTCATGAGCTTGCTGGGAATTCATCAGTTGTCCGATTAAGGTGAATCATAGCTTGTTCGAAAGAGGACTCAAGGGGCTACAACTTCTATCTTTACACCAACTTCAAATTCGAAGCCGAAGATGTCCGAAACAGCAAGAAAAGTGAGTTGTGCAGAGCAGTCTGGCGCGAAAATACGGTTCTGGACCTTTGCAACTTTGGAAGCTTCCATAAGGCGCATCCGTTATCGGATTGAGACGAAACAAAAAGCATTGGAAAGCTGATTCAAATATCTTTCACTTTTGTTTTAAGGTCAAGGGCTGATTCGGACTGTAAGGCATTCAACCGAGACGAAATCATTTAACAGACAAACTGTCCAGATTTCAGCCCATCATTTCGGCCCAAATGTGCAAGCCCAAATCAGGCCCAATATCCACAAAAAACCCTAGCAATCTTTGTGGCATAAAGCAGCAGCTTTTGTCAGAAAAGGGGGGAATTTTTACACACACGGGGAGCTCGGCAAGGGAGAGAAAAGAGAGTGTGCGGCTGGAGCTTTTTGGAGGAAGGTGGGCGACGTGTGGACTTGGAGTGTGATTTGAGATTGGAAGTGAGAGGCGTGAGGTGGTGGGATTGATTGCAAGAGAACACGCGGCTGACTTTTGGGCAGCAGCTTGTCGCACGGTTATTTTATTGTGATTTACTGTTATTCATCTTCATCATCAACTCGATTTTATTATTCAATACAATGCAATTTAGTAGCTAAACTCGCATTCGGTTTGGGGAATTGTGAATGCGACAAATTAGTATGAGACTTGCGCGTAATTGATATATGTGTGTTGAATTATTCATGTTCTTGAGTTGTACTGCATACTCTGATTATTTGTTGTGCGTAGCCTAGCGGTGAAACACAATTGATGTTAGTGTGTGACACGTAGAAACTGCATGATAGTGATTAAGCCTAGCGGTGGAAGTATTATTGTGTTGGGGCTACGTGATTGTTATATCTGCTTGATACTTTAGCGGGGTAATAGTAAATTGAATTATAAATTAGTTAAGTCTCTAATGGGATTACCTGATTTAGAACAGGTAGCGTATCACTCTAGCGAGTATACATAGGTTGTATCTTTAGCGATAACAACTGTTTTAAATTGATATTTCATGACATATTGCGGTCGATGAATACTAGTTGCATGAACAATTTCCTGAACTGATATTTCTCATAATAGTTAAAACATTTTTATTTACTCTCGCGTAACAAATCACTTCAAAATATATCCCCTGTAAGATTTAATTTAGTAGAAGCTTTTATACTAATTCAAACCGTCAGCTCTCCTGTGGGTTCGACCCTGCTTACCACTTGCTAAATGTTTAGTAGGTATTATAAATTATAAATTTAACGTGTACAACGGCGCGCGTTCAAATTTTGCCGTCGTTGCCGGGGAGTGCAATTCAGCGTTTGAGTTAGTACTTTATTTTCATTTTATTTATCAGCATTTTATTTTGTTAGTATTTGCTTTCCCTTGCACCCAACCATGTCAGATCAAGATGAGAACCCGATATACTTACAAGGAGGTAATGGTAAGGGCAAAGAAGGAGAGGGGAATGTTACAAGAGCACAACTCAATCAGGAACTCCTCTATGTTGAAGATTCAAGCCGCTTATTCCGCCAAAGGAGAAGAGAGGCGACAGTACAGGCTGCAAGGGAAGAAGTTGAAGTTTATCGACGTGCGCTACTGGAGGAACAATACCGAGAGGAACAATTCATCCCTAACAACAATCCTCCAACACCTCCTATCAACAACCAAAGGTACAAGCGGCAGCAATATGCTCGGACACAGCCCGTGAATCATAGAAATGCAAGACAGCAGCCTAGACAACCATACATGGAAGAGCCGACTATGAAAGACATGTCAATTCCGATATTTGAGACCTCTGGAGAGGATGCTGTTAGATGCCTCAGCTGGTGGCTCCGTGATGAAGTTATCACCTACGGAAGTGAGAGAATTGATCTGAGGGACAACTGAGAGTGCTCGTTTCAGGGATGAGACCGCAAGGAGAGAGGACACTGACCGGGTAAAAATGTTTCAAAAGTGGATACGAGTGGAAGCCAGATAGCTGATGAACTGAAGGAGATGAAAGAGATGATGCGCATGCTGATGGTCGCGCAGGCGAATGGAGTTAAAGTATGTGAGTTCTGCAGCTCGGCTAGCCACAGAACGGATGAGTGCCCGTCGCTTCAGAATGACAACACAGCCGATGTGAACGCCATGGGTGGTTTTCAGAATTTCAACAATCAGCAACCTAAGTATGGGCTCGCCGCGAACGGTTATAGTTGGAAGGAAGGAGGGTTTCCGAACAACCAAAGTCAGAATCATCAACAACAACTGTATCGACACCCTAACCATCAACCTCAACAACAGCAATACTACCAGAACCAGCAGAGGAGGAATTATAATCAGGCCGGGCCAAGCAACGCTAATAATAACCAAGGAAAATCATTCGAGGATTTTGTTAAAGACCAATTAAAGGATTTGTCTGTAACTGTCGGAGCGTTAGGCAAGCAAGTGGGGCAACTCGCCACCGATGTAGCTGAGTTGAAGGCGAAAAAAGGAAAACTTCCATCGCAGACAGTGCCAAATCCTAAGGGTAGGGTGAATGCCGTCACCTTGGGAAGTGGAAGAACATTGGAAAGTCAGAAGGATGGTGTGGAACAGCAGAATTCTGGGACAGGTTCAGAGAAGCACGCGGCAGCAATTGAGTTTCGGCACGCGGACCTCAAGGAATTTCCCGAAATTCACAAAGGTTCACGTCCAATATTAAATTATACAAACCCCAATTTCCAAAATCTCACCTATTCTTAGAAACATTGCAAGATTGAAGAGCATCAAATCCAAACCCAGATTTAAAAGCACACCCACTTGCTAGATTCTTATCAATAGCAGCTTCCGGCCTAGACCTGACCCCAAAACACCCAGATACAAATCCTAAACTAGCAGCAACCATTTCTTTAGCTTAAAACAAGTACTATAACTTAGAACACCAAATCTGAAGCGATTGGTTGAGAGGAAGCTAAAGAGTACATAAAATGTTGAAAGGCATCATATTTTTCATATTATAATTGATGAAAAATACAATGAGGGATGGAATTTTGAGTTATGGGGATGCAAAGTTTGTGTGCTGGAGATGTTTCTCGGTATGGATTGAAAGTGGGTAGCTCTCAAGAAATTAAAAGTTTTGAAAGATCAAATTGAATTACAATGACTAATAGATTTTATGTTTAAATAAATATACATAAAAATTAAATGTGTAGAATTGAAAGGGGGAAACAAAAACATGGAGACCAATCCTATTTTATCTGTTCATTTTCGGCTGGAATCATCTACACCGTGCTTAACGGTTGATTCTATCTGCTCATCCATTATCAATAACTGAATTAAGAGATGGTTTCATGGATTGGACTCCACCTTAAAAATGTCCTCCATCGGTTATTTTATTAATGTCTCATTCTTATTTTGGACGATCCTAAATTATTATTGCACTTTTCTACTAAATATATGTTTTTTACATTTACATTTGTACTATTTCTTTAATTTATTTATTTTTCATTCGTTCTCTTTTATATTTTTACCTCGCATGCATTTGTTTTTTTTTTTTTTAAATTTTCATGCACAACCCTAAATGAGACGTCAAAAAGTGGACGGAAGGAGTGAATGCACATCTAACTTTTATTTATCTTTTTCTCAAAATTGGGAAAACCAAAATTTACCAAGTGTCATTTAATGTTACGGTGGTGACATTTCTCAATAAAAATTAATTTAACACCGTATAATTCAGGCAGTAATGTATAAGATGTCCCCCTTTCACGTTTTTCAAATATAATATATATATTCATTTCTTATTAAAGAAAAAGTAATTGTGAAAATAAAATTTTCAAATTTAAAAGAAACCTCTTTTATTTATGGACCGATATACATTTATTAATTATTGGTTAACTAAAAAGTAAAGGTCTTTTATTTTGCATTGAAGTTTTTCACTTGTTCAATCAAACTCATTTCAATTCAAATAACTTTTTTTTAAACCTCTTTTTAATTCAACTCCAAAAAAGAGGGCCCATTTAAATATTTAGGTTGGCATGGAGTCTTTTATAATTGTTTAATAGTGATACGAGAGACTAACTTATCAAGCTATTTTTCATACGAGACCTATTAAATATGATATGTTACAAATTACAACTTAAATTTAATTCAGTTAAAAAGCTTGAAGTAAATATATCATCTATAAGGGTGTAATGATTTTTTATAAATACAACCAACAATACAAATTAGAGGAAGTAACAGTTGAAGCTCATATCCGTACATGACAGGCATCCTACCTAGACCTAGACCATTAACAATACACATAGATTTTCTATGAATTTTCCAGCCTTATTTTTGTTTGTTCCTAACTTTTACTATGTATTTTGATACTTCTTATGCTTATTTCAGGTTCAAATCACATATTTACGAGCACGAGAGAGTTTAGAGAAACTTGAGACAAGTTTGAAATTGCGGTAAAAAGAGAATCAAAATGGATAGTTTGACTTTTTGTCTTTGAAGGATTGCCGAGCGTGCATACGACATCGAAATGAAGCAAGCCTAGGGTTTTCATGCTCAATGGGAGGAATGAGAAGATTGCCTGTTATGTGACCGTGAGAGGGGATGTCGAGATGAGGCCATGCAGCTTCAGTGGTTTGAAGGTTAAGAAGTATGAGCTTTTGCGTAGGAACTTCAGTGACACCAGATGTATTGGATTTGGTATTCAGGGGCATATTGATCTCGGAATCAAGTAAGTGCAAGCACAGTTTTTGTTGTTCTCATGTTTGCTATTCGGTTAGCTGCTGTAGCTTGAAAATTTATGATCAATCTTGCCCTGTGCATTATTGTGAATTGCTGATTTTGCTATGTGATTAGTGTCCTTACTGATTTATCTTCATCACATTGCAGGTGGTATGGACTTTTATGTTGTCCTGGAGCGCCCTCTGGTTACACATTGGCGGTCGTCACAGGTGCAAGTCCCGCGTTGGAATCCAGCACTGTGTCACCAAGGAAGACGCAATGAAGTGGTTCCAAGTCGAATACGAGGGAGTGATCCTCAACAAGTCCCAGAATATTACTGGTTAATGACTCACCGTCAGCCCCATGTATCAAGATTTTATTAGTTTTTTTTATCAAAAACCACCCGTAAAATACGTGTTTTTCGATTCGCCACCCGTAAAAATTGATATTACCCTGACGCATCCATAAGAATATTTTTCTAACTAAAAACCACCCTTTTGACTTTAATAAACTTTAAAAAATCAAAAACAATATAAAAAAACTTTAAAAAATTCCAAACTTCATAAAACAAATATGCAAAAAGTTTTTTTTGATGATTCTTTTGATTTTTAAAGTTAATTAAAGTCAAACGGGTGACTTTTATTTTAAAAAATATTTTTATGAGTGGGTCTAGGTAATGTCGATTTTTACGAGTGGCGAATCGAAAACCTGTATTTTACAGTTGGTTTTATGTAATTAACCCATATTTTATAGTGGCTCCTAAACAATATTCGTTTGCAAGAGTATCCCATTTCAAGTCTTGGACCTTGTAATCTCAGTCTCGAGTTCATTTAAACCAGAGATAAATTTTCCTACAGTTTTGGAATCCATTTTTGTTAATAGTTTTATGCTTGGCACTCAGGGAACAAGTCTTTGAAGCTCCAAACGTGATTAGGGATGGCAATGGGGCAGGTCGGGGCAGATCGGTGGCGATCTGCGACCTGCCCTGCGCTGTTTTGCTCTGCCCTGCCCTGCCCTGCGCGCAGGGCAAAATTGCCCTGCCCCGCCCTGCCCCGCACCGACCCGCACCTGCCCTGCGCCCTGCCCTGCCCCGCGATTAATAGAGTTAATTAGGATTAATT
>JAWWMW010000688.1:0-13173 GCA_035048345.1 Echeveria elegans
CGTGAAAAATGGATGTGGAGGTTGATCAACAAGCTCTTGCTGATGTGAGCATCAGAATTGTTGGTCGGGCTGCATCTTTGAGTACAGCAGACTCCTGTGGGGGTACATGCCTCTGTTGCCATTGCTGTTACTGCCGGAGTTCAGCAATGTCATGGAGTACCTAATGAAACTCAACAGAATGTTTCTACGACAGCTGCTGCCTTTAGGGTACAATTTCTAGGTTTATGGGGGCCTTGGGGGGGATACAACAGACACCGACAGTTGGTGTTGATGAGAATGGATTCTTCAGTCATGTCCAGTCACATCACCAGTGACTACAGTTGTGCACCTAGAAAAGCCTGAGAAATTCAATGGGCAGAACTTTAAAAGTTGACAGATGAAAATGGATTTTTATCTGTACCAACTGGATGTGAAGAGAGTCCTTGAAGATGGTCCTCCCACGCTAAGTGAGAGTGAGATGGACACTCAGGTGCGCATACGGTTCGCCAACTGGAAAGAGTCTGACTATTTATTCCGGAACCACATTTTGAACTGCTTGTCTGACAGCCTTTGATCAGTGTCAAAATAGTTTATTATTTGGACACTTATTTGCTTAAATTCTTCACTTTTATCATGTAAGATCGATCGTATTCTACACTCACATTGTCATTTCAGGTATAAAATACATTTTATGATGATTGTAGAAGTTTGGAAAAGAACATAGCAAAAATGAGAATAAAATGAGCAAAATCAATGAGTTTTAGACCCTTCAACCTTCAGTGCGTTGAAAGCTTCTACAAGACGCATACAATATCCAAATGAGGTGAAACAAAGTGCGTTGAAAGCTAATTCAGAGATATACACAACTTTCGTGCAGACCACAAAGGCTGATTTGGACTTTAGGTCACACGATCATGCCAAAATCCCACTCGATTGATGCAACCCCTCAGAAGCACTTCACTCGATCGAGCCAAAATCTCACTCGATCGAGCTAACCCTCAGAAGCAGTTGACTCGATCGAACCAAAGTTCCATTCGATCGAGTGACGCCCAGATCAAATTCGGCAATTTTGACCTTGCCGGTTTCGGAAGGCTCCACATGGAGCATCCGATATTGGATCGAGACGAAACAAGTTGCATTAGAAAGAGGACTCAAAATATTAAAACTTTTATGTTTATGCAAGGACTAATTCTAACGTTAAGAGAGTCTTTTTATCGAACAAAGAAACTCGATTGCACCAAACCGAGAAGCATTCAATTGGACCGAACTAATTCAAGTTTAAAAAATCTGATTTTTGATTTGGACAAAAATCTGATAGATATTTTGGAGCTACATGAAATTAAAAGTCAAGAGTGATGGAGCTTTTGACAGCGTACATGCATAACTAGTCCTACCTTAACCAAACCATTTTTAAAATAATTATATCTTATTTTCCAAAAATCCCCTATATATCGTGAGTATGATAGGAGAAGTCATTCCAGAGTCATCTTCTTTTAAAATCATGTACAACAAAATTTGTCACCAACCCAATCTTTTTATAAACCCCTTTAATTAGTTAGAATTGTCTTGTGCTTAAAAGTAGTTTAGTTCACTAAGTACCATTCCCTTGAGTTCGACACTAGGTCACCCTAGTTTATACATCAGTCAAGACAGTCAAGGAGCTGTGGGAGCAATTGGACAAGAAAAACCGATGAGATGATGCTGACTCAAAGAAGTACAACGTCCCTCTTCTTGGACTTAAAGATGGTGGACAATCGGACTGTGCAGAGTCAAGTGGAGGATCTCCTATTGATCTATGATGAGATTGTCATAGAGGGCATGATGTTATCCGAATCTTTTAAAGTTGATTCCATGGTTTAGAAGAATCAATTTTCTGAGATTGAAGGGTAATGCTTTTTTTCATTTTTAATTTCTTAAACCTAGTTGGATATTGCAATGGCATGCATGTGATAAATGTAGCATTGATTTTTGTATGTAGTAATATGATTTGGGTGTACTGAAATTCTTTCTCATGGCGTTGTTGCGTGTGTGGATGAGTAGTTACTTAAGACCATATCATCTACCTAATGGATGAGTAGTTTCTCATGTTTTCGCCCCACTAGTAAATATGTACGATTTTCTATGGTTTACTCTCTCTGTCCTCTTTTGTTCTTCCTACTTTCCTATTCAGATGTCCCCTAAAGTTCTTCCTATTTCATTTTAAGGCAATTAATTAACTCTCACAATGTACTCTCTTTTTTACTTTATTTTTTTCTTACTTACTTTTATTTTATTTTTACTCCCATAGTCTCATTATTCCTTAATTACCGTGCAATCAACTCAAACAGAAGATCATTTCAGGACGGAGGGAGTATGTAACAAGTCTAGTTCTACACCAACCACTTGGGCTTGGCCTGTTCTACTTTCTTTCCTTCAAATCTCAAAAACCCTAATTACCACTCCTTGCGCCAACGTAAGCCGCAGCTGCTACTGTCTTTTATTTTTCGTATCATTCGTTTCGTCTTTTCTTTTCATAATTAGACTTAATTCGAGTATTCCATATTGAAGCTATCGCATTCGTTTGTCGGGAGTTGATGGCGCAGAGCAGCAGAAAGAAGCCGAACATACTGGTGACGGGGACGCCTGGGACAGGCAAAACGACGATGTGTGAGGCGCTTGCAGAGGCAACTGGCCTAATACATGTTAATATTGGAGAGCTGGTGAAGGAGAAGAATTTGTGTGATGGTTGGGATGATGAGTATCAGTGTCATGTCATCAATGAAGATCTCGTAACCCCTACCTGAGTTTCTCTTCAATTATATTCATTTTAAGAGTTGAGCTTTCATGGGAGTTTTTGCTTGCAGGTTTGCGACGAGCTTGAAGATGTTATGGAAGGAAGTGGTGTCATTGTTGATTACCATGGTTGTGATTTCTTTCCAGAGCGTTGGTTTGATTGTGTTGTGGTTCTTCAGACTGATAATTCTATCCTGTATGATAGGTTGACGGAAAGGTAACAATAGAGCGTCGTTTTTGAAATGCCGGCTATGCATTCACCATTGATGTTTTGATTTTTCCTGTTTCTACAGAGGTTACACAGGGACAAAGCTGGCCAGCAATGTTGAATGTGAGATATTTCAGACACTTTTGGAAGAAGCCAAGGAGAGCTATTCTGAGAATATTGTTAAGGCTTTAAAGAGTGATACAGTAGAAGACATGTGTAGGAATGTTGAAACTTTGACTCAGTGTGTGAACAACTGGCGCCCCGCTGCATGATTATATTTTTTTTTCGGGTGCATCTGTTGTGGAGGATTGGTTTCCCTGGTAAAAGAAATTTCGTTGTACCCTCAAACGGGAATGTTTATTAAGGATCACATTTACCAACTTCTCAGTATTTCTGTATGTGCATCTTGGTCTAAGAAAGTAGTAATCTGTATTGTTGATGTTTGCAAGACTAGCTGGTCTTAAAAGGAAAATCAGTGGGTTGTCAAATGTCACAAAATTAAGGTTTTTCGTTGCAACCATTAGCACCAAAACTTGTTGGAATCATGTGCAGGTTCCTTTTGTTAATGTTTCCTGCAGCTCAGGAAAATCGTATTCCTAGTTTTTTCCTAGGTAAGCAGGCGAAGATAAAAAATAATAAAGACTGGTGTAGCATTCGGTGCACACTGTCATCCTGTTCCTGAAGATAACACCAAACAAAGACAAATAACTGAAGAAATGAGTCTGGCTTGTGGATATTCCATTTGGACTTTGTTGAGACGGTGAATTTAGCTTACTCTGAGCATGACCTCATGATTTCCACTTTCTTTCCCTAAAAAGATTACTGTTTCAGTTCAAACTTATTGCAGGGAAACTTGTGAACTTAAGCCTATTTAACTAGCAGCAAGGTTTTATATTTCCTCTGTGTCATGCAGGTTACATCGCATCTCACTGAGTTAGAAGCCACTTCGGATGTTGGAATCTGGCATTAAAACTGACTCTTGCATCAGTTGGTTCCCAGCGTATCAGCCTATGAAATAGATCAACCTGGTAGGCTTTCGATCTCACTATCATGAATATGACCATAAAGAATTATCATACATATATGTGCTGTATAGGCGAGACGGAAGAAGGCTGTTTACGATAATCTGAATATGCTTAGATGTTACCAAAAAATGCCTTGTTGGTGCAGGGTGGTGCCCATTCAATAAAAAGGCTAAGGTTATGGTCCTGGTAGTGGTAAGTGCTAATTGTAAAGTTAACCTGGCATTTAAGTTCTTAAGAGTTAAACTTAATTAAGTTGTTTTAAAATATAAAGTTTTTGTGACATCGTTAGATTCAAGAGTTTCTTCAGCGCACAAGTTGGACAACAGTTCTCAAGTGGGCATAGTATACCACGTTATGATGCTGCTGAGCAACCTCAGGCTTATTTTAGAACTAACTGCTTCGCGCTGGCATCCTAAGAAACTGTTGATGCCAATGGGTAAGTTAATTTTCATGCTTGTTATGATCCCGTATTTGATTGTCATTTCAATAAAAACAATTTGCTTCTCGATGAACTCATAAATGATTAAAATGTAATTAAGGCTGCAAACCCATCATTACTGTTTGATTCTATTCTCTTTGTTTTTATTCAGTTATACTGGTAGCACAGGCCACACTAAGTTGTAGCTATAACATGGTGTTTGGGCTTGGTCATCATATGTTTGTATAGTTTGCTGCGACTCTTTTGTACTATTTCTTAAGGTGGAAGTTTGATCGCACCGCATGATAGTCATGAGTGATTTACCTTTTCATGTCTAGAAAGAAGTCACCACTAATAAAAACCTAACTCTGAATAACTTTATTGGCTTGCTTCTAACCTATAATTAATTGGTTGAATAAGCCTGAGTAATTCTTTCTCGTACACTATTGCAAACTATCAAGAGGCCATTTTTTGTGTTGTAATCACTTTACAATTCTATTTGCAGTGATGTTTGTGATTGGTTGTTGGTTGCAGAAATTGCTAGTGAACCCAAGCTTAGCTCTCAGGTATGCCTAGGTACATAAAACATTCAAATCAAGGGAACTGCAATTATTACTGATTTACACTTAAAAACAAATTCATCAGTTTATCAGCTTCTTACACTCCGTCGTAATCCATAAATTTGGAAATGTTATTTGGTGGGCGTTATGTTATATACAATATATTGGAAATGTTATTCTCAATATATTGTGGCTTAATTTCAAATGAGAACTTCTCTGCGCCACTTCACATGTTTGGTGAATCTGTGTATAGATGTTAGGATGATTCCTGCAGGTTTGTTGAACTTGCATGGTTCGAAATTTAATTGAGTCATCATTGTTTAATTGTTTCTTGACCGGGTTTTGAAATTTACAGTAATGCTCGCACTGATGGCTTAGTCAAGTTCGGTGCTATCCATGTTGTGTTGACCCCAGTTGGCATGGAAGGCGTAAGAAACTGCCATTTCTAACTCCCTTAAAATGAAGAAGTCGGCTTTTCTGGAAACGTGATGAGCTATTTTTTATGGTGTAAAAAAGGGCGCCTCAGCCGGAGTACTCTTAAATTAAAGGTTGGTCTTACGCTCCTACGCGCTCGTAAAAGAAATAGAGGGACCCCGCGTACCTCTTTTAACCTGCTAAATTTTTGACCCATTGAATCACCTGAAATTTGGCAGAAAAAAGGCACTAGAGAGTGCATTCGTCATTGCACCGGTGTGAAAAAACTAAATTACTAAAAAATTTAAATAAAATGTAAAATGCAGTAAATATATGACTACATCCGGGTTGCCTTCCGATAAATGCACATGTCTAGCGTTGTTGGTTCGACAATATCTCATTTTAGATTCAATAGTTGGCTTGGCCAACTCAAATTCTTCATCACGGAGAATCGCCTCTTTGTAATAATGTTCGACTCTCTGTCCATTTATAATAAAAGTTTTCTCGGTATTTGGCTTCTCCAGCCTAAAGCTTTTGTTGTTAAAGACTTAAACAATCGTGTACGGACATGTCCAACGAGAGCGAAGTTTTCCTGACATTAATTTAAGTTTTAAAGTAAATAATAATACCTTATGTCCGATTTTGAATGAGCGTTGGAGAATGAACTTGTCATGGTACTTCTTGGTCCATGTAGTCTTTTTGGCCCGCTGTAATTTCCTCTCGACAACTGCATTGGCCAAATTAAAGTTACAAGATTTAAATGTGCAATTTGTTTTATGTTCTACCTCGACTGGCAAGTGACAAACTTTTTGGTAGACAAGTCTGCACGGAGAGGTCCCAATCAATGTCTTATACGTTGTTCTATACACCCACAATGATTCATCTAGCCTTGTTGATCAATCCTTCCTCATAGGTTTAACCATCTTTTCAAAAATTGACTTGATTTTTCTATTGGAGATTTCCGCCTGACAATTTGGCTGTGGGTGGTATGCTATTGAAACCCGGCGATGCACTCCATGATTTTTCACAAACATGACTTCTATAATTGTTGTTTGTGGATTATTGGTAGAGTTGGGAAAAATATCATTTTGTCCATGATTTATAGATTAATATGTCTTACTTTGACGCTTTCGATATCTACTGCAACAACAGAGAGAGCATTCTCATCTATGAAAATTATCAAGAATAAAAATTCGAAGTAAGATGAGGGACGACTTTCTCAACGATCTCATGATCCTTTATATTGAAAGGACTTTTGCGGATGATATTAGTGATGAAGATGTAATCAAAGAATTCAAAATCATTGGACCTCGCAGAACTGCATTTAGCTGGTCATGTGATTTATATGTGTTGTCAATGAATGAACGATCTCCAATATGTTCGCCCCTTTTTTTAAAAAATTTAGCACTACTCATATTGAAATCGTGTATCAGTCTCTGGCTTAAATCCTAGCTTTTTTTTGAAGGAATCAAAGTATTCTTTGCGTTTGAACCGATCAAATCTAGAAAATGAATGAAGATTTTAATTTTTATATACCTGACATGTTTTGAAATGTTTAATTTTTCCTCATGTTGATTCCTTATTACCAAATGGGGCTTCAATAGTTTTAATACGTATGATTTTTTCCCGTCGATTTAATATTTGGCTCCTCCTTGCCGTGTAGGACAGGTTCATGGGCTCTTGACCCAAATGGGCTTATGGCTGAGACGGAAATACAACAAAGCTCGAGGATGTTTTCATAATTTACTAAACTTGCAGTCCGTCCTTGACAAAACGCGGAGCGGAATCCCATCGCCTCATTCCATTTCGCACATCGAGAAGAGAAGAGCAATCGACGGACTTCGCAGATCTCGACTCTCTCTTCTTTCTCAATGGCTTTCCCCGACGGCTCACGCAACTCGCTCATCCCTACTTATCTCTACTCACCTTCATCATCATCATCCGCCTTCGCAATAACCAACCCTAAGTCCCCTTCTCCTGCCGCCGCTTTGCCGGCTGTTGCGAAGAAGAACTTCGTCGTTGCAGCGCCTAGCGAGCCTGGCAAGATTGCGATGTACTCGCCGGCTTTCTACGCCGCTTGTACTGCTGGTGGAATACTTAGCTGTGGATTGACGCATATGACCGTCACGCCTCTCGATCTCGTCAAGTGTAATATGCAGGTCATCTCATCTTCATTTAGATCTGTTGATTATTGTTTGTGTTCTCTGTTTTTATGGTGTGTAATTATGTGATATGGTTTTGGCTGTTTGGATCTTAATTCGTTCAGTTTGTCAGACTTATATGAATCAATAAACATGATGCAACATTAGTGTACCATATGGACTTGTTTGTATTGTTTAGAGATGAAGTCTGATTATATGTGGTGTCTTAAAGAAATGCATTCCGTTGGTGCCGGGTTTTTCACACATTTCTGTATCTGTAAATGCCATGAACCTTTAGGATAGCTTGTTTTGCATATTTGAATATTATTCATGCTTGCTTGGAAACAAGATGTGATAACCAAGGGCAGCGCAAGATGTTTCATGTTTGTACTAAGAGAATGGAATTGTCTAGATGTGTAATGCAGTTTTTGTTCTGACCTAAAAAACATTGAGCATGGCGCGCACGCCTTTAGTTTATCTATTGAGCATTTTTCAATTCACACATTTTATTTTTGATTATGATAATTGGATGTGAAAGCTGATTACATGCAGTGTGGTAAAACATGTCAAGACTTTGGGTTCAGTTTTTGTTTGATGACTGAGTTTCTTTTTTTACACACTTTATTGATAGCTTACAATTTGATTTCAACACTGTAGATTGACCCAGCTAAATACAAGAGTATCTCATCCGGTTTTGGGGTACTACTAAAGGAACAGGGTGTCAAAGGTTTCTTCAAGGGTTGGGTGCCTACCCTGCTTGGTTACAGTGCTCAAGGGGCTTGCAAGTTTGGGTTCTATGAATTCTTCAAGAAATACTACTCTGACATTGCCGGTCCTGAATACGCTGCTAAGTACAAGACTTTGATTTACCTTGCGGGTTCTGCATCAGCTGAGTTGATTGCTGATGTTGCTCTTTGCCCAATGGAAGCCGTAAAGGTTCGTGTCCAGACACAGCCTGGATTTGCTCGAGGATTGTCTGATGGACTCCCAAAGTTCGTACGATCCGAAGGCGTGCTAGGGTATGTGACATGATATATGTTCTTAACTTCTTATTAGAATTCCATTGCATATTGCGTAACCATGCATATTCTTTTGCAGGTTATACAAGGGTCTTGTACCTCTTTGGGGAAGACAGATTCCGTGTAAGATGAGGCATATGTTTCTTTTCTCCTCTTATCCTGCTAACTTTTGTAACTCACTGTTAGCCACCTGTCAAAGTATCATGTAATGTTTTATGATTTCAGCAACTATTGTTTACTTTCATTTTGTTTTAGCTATCTATTGAAGTATGAAACATATTGTCTTCTGTTCATACTAGGATGATCGTGTATAATCGAGATATATCTGTGGCTTCTATAATGAGTACAGTTATTTCAGTCCAATGTTGCTGAATGAATTGAGTCTCTCAAGGGTTCCTTTCTTTAATAGAGGGAATAAGTATTGATTACAATATATGGTGTGCTAGAAACAGCATAATGTTCATGTATTTATGCTAGAAACAGGTAGCTAGTGTGAATGTAGAGTCAATTATTTGTGTTTCGACTTTAATTGTGAGGACTAACCTCGTGATTTTCGACAGATACAATGATGAAGTTTGCATCCTTTGAAACAATTGTGGAGCAGATTTACAAGCATGCCATCCCCACTCCCAAGGACCAATGTACTAAGTCATTACAACTCGGTGTTAGTTTTGCTGGTGGTTACATTGCTGGAGTTCTCTGTGCAATCGTTTCTCACCCTGCTGATAACCTTGTTTCGTTTCTCAACAATGCTAAAGGAGCCACTGTTGGTGATGTGAGTTCGACATGGTTGCTTTGATTGTGTATTTTAATTTTGCTTTGCCCTTTATTTCATTACCAGGTTTATTTGGGTTTGTTTCTCAGGCAGTGAAAAAGATTGGGGTTGTGGGTCTATTTACAAGAGGACTTCCCCTTCGTATTGTGATGATTGGCACTCTAACTGGTGCTCAGTGGGGAATTTATGATGCATTCAAAGTATTTGTTGGACTGTAAGTTGCTAATTGCCCTCCCCATAAGTTAATCGTCTGATTCATAACTACTACTTTTCATCAAAGTATTACTTTGTAAGTTGTCTGACTAAGTTGGCACATATTTCAGGCCTACTACTGGTGGTCCTGCCCCTGCGGTTGCTGCCCAACTTGAGAAGGCATAGAGTTAACAATTAAATTTAACCACAACAAGGGAAAGGAAGAATTAATTTGTAGGATTCAATAAATTTGAAATATGATTTCAGTGACAGAAAGGATGTTTTTGGAATTTGGTTTCATCCTCAAGACTCTGGTTATATGTTTGCAGTCATTTAGACACAATTGAAGAGGGAGGGAAGTTTATACACTTCCCATTCATTTACCTCTGTATTCATACTTTCTCGTCTATCAAACGAAATGTCCTATTCAATTAGAATTAGAGGTGTCAAATGAGCGGGTAGGGTAGGGTATGGGCGGGTATGAAGAGAGTATGAATGTAGAGGATAAAAGAGGGTAAGGGTTTAGTAGGCGGGTATCAAAAGGGTAAGGGCGCCCTTTAATACCTTCTTTTTAAATTTTGACCAATTGGTCAACGCCGGTCAACGGTAGTCAACGGCGATCAACGGTGGTCAATGCCGGTCAAATGGCCAGACCTCCATCGGTCAACGGCCGGTCAACAGCTGGTCAACACCGGTCAATGGTGGTCAACGCCGGTCAACAGTGGTGGTAATAAGAGGGCAAATGGGCGGGTAATAGACGCCCTTATTATAAGAGGATATTAAAGGAATTAAATGGGTGGATATGAAAGAGTATTTTTAGGGTGGGTATATGACGAAGGATATTTTTGACACCTCTAATTAAAACCACTTGATGCTATCTTGAATGAATCACTGATGTGTTGACAGAGGAAGATCAGTTTCATTTTCATGAACCTGACTTGAGCACCGAGTATTTAAAGATAAATAACATGAGCCTAAATGTAGGAATTGGGACTTTGCAGGACTCTGATGTTCATACCTTTCTATCTTGGGTCTTGATAAGACCTGGAAATGTAGTACCCGGAGCTGTGATGCTGGCAAGCCGCTGGCCAGGATCCATTTTCTACTTGTACTTGCTACGGCGAATTATTTGATGCCCTACTGATGAGCATTTACAAGGTGCTGCACCTGTAAAAGTTGGCTTACACTTTATATGACTCAAATACGCACAGTTTTTCAAAGTATTTACCATTGTTTTCATATGAATGATAATTGCCCATGAATCTGCTTTGGCTACTCGACAGGAATCTACAATACATATCCTCCATCACTACACTGTTTTCAGGAATGTTGTCTGGCTCAACTCTCAAGAAACCTCAAGTCGATGCCTTGATAAACGTGGAGATATTGTTCTAATCCACTCATATCATCTAAAAAGGCCTTGCAGCTTCCTCCAGCAGTTTCTTTACTCTTGTTAGCTTCTCTATCTCCTTTATCACCTGTCAGAATAAAATGACGTGCCGTTCAAATATGATCCCTCAGTCTGCAGAATAAATGTGTAATATATCGTAAATGTGTGCCATCACTATCTTGTATCTTTTTTACCGCCAAGGCCAAATCCTCTTCGGTAACCAGCTCCAAGTCATTATAACCCAAATCCAAAGCTACTTCTGTCAAGTGAAATTCGTAAATATAAATCAAATTCATGAAAGAGGGATGGTAATATTACAGCTTGGGAATCAAGACATACTTTGTAATGAAATCGTCACATCAGAATTCTCATAGCCACTCTTGTTTTCATTGTATTGTATAAATAGCTGTGAAATAACGTGATCACCGTCCATCTGAAGTTGTCATAATAACAAAATTCACAGTTTAGTAATATGTTACGCATCAACAGGAACTCATGTGTTTCAAGATCAGTTTTGATATATTTATCCCGTTTCAGCTCTTAGATACAATATAATCACAAACAGAAGATGTCGTTGCCAAATTCTGACTTCTAATAGCTTAACAAAATAGTGCCCTGGCAGCGAAGGGATTTAAAAAAGGTACAAAAACTACTCAAAAGGGAGGAAACAAACACATTATGAACATCAGTGCATAGTTGGCAAATGGCATACCTCAGATGCAGATTCTTCACCGAGTGATTCCATCACATTATTAGCGACAATTTCCAAGGGTGAATCTATACACACTGAAATCCCGTATCTCAGTAGCGCTCTAAGATTGAATGAAAATCATTCCATTACAACAAGTCACAGAATCAGCCGAGACACTCCAAGAAATACAAAAGTCACTCTCTTACAAATTGGTAGCGCTTTGCACCGCACCATCACCGGCAGAAACAACCAAGCGACCCATTGATGACAGCTGCTTTAAAACCTCAGTCTGCAAAGGGAACCCCAATTTTAAAGGATAAAAATATAATAGGCCTCATTTGCATCATCATCACCCGGTTGTTGCTATAAACTTGTGCCCCTTGTTAAAATTCATAAATATCCCAATTTTTCAGAAGAACACAAAACAAGAAATTAATAATAATATTATACCTCAGAACTACGAAATCCCTCTTCATCAGTCTCCTTAAAAGATCTACCACCAGCTTGAACACCAGCTGCATCTTCTACAAGTTCATCACTACACAAAGGAGCACGACAGAATCTAAGAATTTTAGACCGACGCATAAACAGTACCAATTTCAGGATCAAGAAGGTACCAAACCTGTCAAAGTAATAATATCTTAGCGCTTCAGCAAGAAGTTTACTCATACTAGCTTTGATGTTGCTCTTCATTCCTTTCGGCCAAAAAACCATCATACCGAATCAGTATTAGTGGATTTTATGAATTTAAACGCTTGACTACATTAACATGGTGACATGCTTACCCACAATGAATATGGAGGTTCCTTTGAGTACATCAGAAATTTCCGCAGCTCTTTTCTGAAGCAAAAAATGTATTACCCAGATACATAATTTTGTTTGACCGACTGTTCCAAGATTTTCAACCAACCGCGAAACAATGGAAGCAGTGAACTCACCTTCACCTCAAAAGTTTTTTCTAGCTGAATGTCTTGTGTAGCTGCTGGACATAATAAAAGAAAACCATAGGCATCTTATCTTAAGAAGAGAAACACAACACAGCCAGGTCATAAATGATGAAGATGTGAATTAAAATACACTGCGTTATTGCAAGAAACAATGAAGTAGAAATCCAGTAAAAACAGTGAAGAAACGCTATGGTCGACTCTACAGAATACGGCAACATCTAAACTGTTGAAATTGCAATAAGAGAAATAGAGTAATTACTGGCGGTGAAGGTGTCGTCGTTGACGGCGAAGATAAGGTTTGGGAGTGGAGGAGGATGGCGATAGGATGAGGAATAGGAGTAGTAAAGAGAAGTGGGACGCGGAGAGGGAGACGCCGGATTGATGAGAGTAAAGTTTATGTGGTGGTGGTGGTGATGGTGATGCAAGGAGGGGAGAAGAGAGCGAAATGACGCAGCAGTTGCAGTTGCAGTTGCAGTTGCAGTTGATGAGAATGAGATGCTCATCTCCTCTCCGTTTCCTCAAAGCTTCTCGCTTCTCGCTTCTCGCTTCTCAGCTCACAGACTGTCAGTGTGATAACTGATAAGGTTCAAAGACATTTACTTCTTTACTACAAAAAAAAATTGAGTATAAAAAATAAATTTA
>JAWWMW010000688.1:18091-28197 GCA_035048345.1 Echeveria elegans
TGAATATGCACACGACTAATCTTAATTTAATTAAACCATTTTCCATAAAAATCATTTAGAACACTTTTAATTAAATCTCTTTAGTAGATCGTGGGTATGTTAGGAGCATGTCATCCCTTAGCCATCTTTTTCATAAATTGAATTTTTCTCAAACAATAAAAAAACACCATTTTTAGAGTAACTCCAAAACATCTAAAAAATTACTTTTTGTGCGAAAACTAATTTCTGTTCCCTTGGGTTCGACACTAGATCATCCCTAGTTTTATAAATTTTGTTTGACATTGTTTCGTGGCACCACGATACTCACACGTCAGAGGGACGAAGCAGGAAGATCTGGTCTTTGACTGTGGGAAGCGGGATAGTTTCATGGTCAGAAAAGAAACTGGATTTGGAGGAGTCGTATCCGAAATAAACCATATGTAATAAAAGGGACTAATTGGGATTATTGGGACTTATTGGAATTTCCATTTAGTCCTGTTTCGTTAATTGGATATTAACAGTTATTGGGGTCATTTATTTCATTAACCTAATGGGAGGTAAATTGACTATTTTTTAACGGACGAGTATTGGAAGTCATTGGGTAATGGGCCACTTTTGACACCTCTACACACAGGTGTTAAAATGTCGAATGACTTCTTCCCACCATTAAGAAGGCCGACAATAAAATGTATCATTTTGAGTCAACTTACTCGTTTTTACCTTATTAATGTCCGAATCAGTCTTTGAACCCAGCATATGAATTGTAGCATTTTGAGTGAAGCTGCCGAAGTATGAAAGGGCGTACTGCCCACACCCTCAATCTTATTCAAAAAAACTTTGACATTAGTATATTCAGAATTACTCGTGCATTTATACGCGCCAAAAAATTTGAAGAGTCGTATTTATATGGTCATTTAACACTCTTAACCCATGTGTTTTAGTTCATTTGTATATTCAAAATCACTTGTTTCGTGTAGTTTTGCATTGTTTTGGCTTTAATTGAGAATATGAGCAGCAAGACCTTTTATGTTTTGAAAGCTTCTAGAAGATGCGTTGTTGATCCGATAGAGACGAAATCTTTTGAAAAGTTGACTCAAAATGATATAATTTATATGTTGGGCTCAAAGACTGATTCAGACATTAAGAAGTAAAAAACGAGCAAGAATTCTGAAAATTAAATTAAAAAAATAGCGTTCATATGGATGCTAATTTAATAATTCAAAAATTAATTATTTAATTAGCGTTCACTTGGGCACTAATATTTATATTTTTTTAAGTGAGAAATAAATTAGCATCCACGTTGACGCTAATATTTATGTATTTTTTTGAAACATTAGTAAATTAGCGTCCATGTGGACGCTAATATATTTTTAAAAAATAAAATTAAATTAGCTTCCTATGTAATATTTTTCCATTTGACCATAGTGTTAATGGGCGAAACGAATTTTTTTTCCTTTGATTATAACTCAATTGTACTCAATCGTTAGCATCCCGCTCCCGCCATATTTGACGTCAAAATATCACATTACTCAATGAAATTTCAAAAACCACTTATTAAAAAGGAGCTCATTCACCTTTTATTAGCTTAATAAGATAAATGATTTCAAAACCCGTTAATCTCACTAACCATTAAGATCTCGTCCATTAGTCTCAATAGTGTTAACGTGCTAAACGAAATTTTTTCGTTAACTCATTAACCAATTGTGCCCGTTAACATCCCGCCCGATTTGACTAGCCAAGAGGAAGGAGCTTTTCAACTGGTTATTGAAAAAATGAAGGGTATCAGGAAAAATGTTCATATTTAAACCTGAGGCAGATAGATATTCGTTGACAACCCTCCATGAAGACTTTGCAAACTAATACATTTAATGGATTTTATCAATCCGCACTATCTTCTTGATTTGCATCTGTCGCATTTGCAGAAAGAAAAATGTTTATTATGATTGTGATACGAAAACACAAACAACGTGAAACATTTCTTACAAGGAGAAGAGAAGCAAACAGATGATACAGATTCCGTGACACTGGCTACCTGTGGTGAATGAGAGAGCCTGTATTTCCTCTCACCTAAGCAGAATGATTATATACAAAAAAGAAAAAAAGGGACATAAACATCATACGGAACTAAGTTACTGAATCTAAACTTTAATGGACTAGACCAGACCAGACCAGACAAGACTAACAAAAATGATGATGAAATAATGAAAGAAGGCTTTATATTACACCGTACCTGCTGATATAATGTACTAGAATACTAAGGTAATTTTTTTCCGGATACGCCAGAACTTCATTTGTTTGGATGCAAGATGCATCATCAGCTTCGTCAACTTCCACCTGAAGCCAATTATAAGTTCATAAATGTCGATAATTTGCACTGCAAATATCAGTTAGTGCAGTACCTCCACAAAGCAAGCTAATACTATTCAACATATCATACCTAATTTGAATTAGTAGATCCCCTGGATGTCAACCCAACTATGGCATGCAAAACTTGATTATGTTCTCCTAACGCATAAACAGTCAAGAGTGTACGAAGTTTTATATCATGCAAAGTTGGTTAATTACTGTTGAGGCATTTCAAGCTATTTTGAGTCTTCAGAGTCTATGGCTCAAAAGAACTACACCAAATCTTTTCTATTTCGATAAAACAAAATAAAAAAGAACAAGGAAAAGAAAGAAAAGTCAACCATCTGTCGAGAAATATACATCTTCAGAATGCTTGATTTATATGAGAAAGGTCCCAAAGAGATACCTCTAATTTGGGTAGGTGGCGAAGCAACTCCATAGCCAGCTGACACAGGCATCATACATGCGAAGGATATTGGAGTAAGAGGAGGGGAAGCAATTCCTTCGGCATTAACAGAAACATTGGAGTGATCTAAAAGCTTTGCTGCTTGCAGTGCCATTGCTCTCCGACTGCTGGAAGGAACTGAGAAGCTGCGGGTAACAGATGATGGTGGGAGTGGCAGCGGCGATGCAGAACTTGATGTAACTGGAATATCTCTGTTTATCACAGAAAGGCCGGAGGATATCAATGGTGCAGAATGGCCAATGTCACCAACTGCCCCGGAAATTGTTGTCCTTGAAACATTTCCCATTGGCGGCCTTGGAAGTTCATGAAGCTCATTTATTCTGGGTATGGCATGTGGGGGTGACAAATTAGGAGAAAGTGAAGAACGAGGTATCGGCAATCTGACACCATGTGAGTAGTTGGTCGAGGATATGGGACCGCTGATGGACACACGAGACTTTGGTCTAGTCGTAATAGTAATGGAAGAAGCTTGTCTATGGTAATTTTTACTGATAGACGTACCAAGTGTAGCCGAATAAGGATGCGACAGATCCGCCAGGGGAGGAGGCCGATGAAAAGGATCAAGGTTGTCATTTCCTTCTTTTAGCACCCTACCTCTTTTTGGCTCATGTGGCTCTGGTAAATCATCACCGACCCATTCCTTTTGGTGTTTGCTGGGTTCTAATGGTGAAGAATGCCACAACTTATTAGATTGTCTACCAGCAGACACTGGCCTTGAGCGGGGTACTGAAGTACTAGTTCTTGAAGGAGTTGGTTCCTTTGCATCTGGTGGTGTTGGTAAGACATAAGTGTTTAGTTTTTGCGAGACGGATGGTCTTGTTTGTCTAATCTCAGTTGGGTCCAGTTTCTTGTCTGGATATATTGGAGCAGAGTGGCTTCCGATTTTATGGTCTACCGAAGGAAGGTAGGTCACATCCTCTTCTTTTTCAGGACCTTCCTGCAGAGAGAACAGCGTTTAATCAGATGATATTTATATGAGTATCAAATGTGTCATCCATCTAATGAAGCAAGGACCACCAGCCCACAAAATAATCCTCAACAGTGCCAGATATATATCAATTAGAATGATTTTTAAGTGCATCAAGCAAAAGCCAACGTACCACTCACAACCCAATATAAGAGATGTGTTTTTTATGCAACACCCGCATTAAATCAGATGGTTAATAAACAGGACATAGCATACATGTTCCAACAGTCATGAATGATGATGAAGCGACGTCATGATTTCAATTTTCAGCTAATTATATAGTCTATGATTTTTTATAGGTAAAAAGCTCTTTGTTAAAGTTCAGTCTTGATTTCTGTTTAAGATATCTCATGTTAAGGTCAACTAAGTTCAACTTAAGCTGGAAAGAGCAGACCTTAACACCAAATATACCACAATTTCCAGCGAGTACCTTGTAAATTTCCTTTGGTGAAAGCTGGTGAAATGAGATGTCTGATGGTTCCAACTGCAGAATTAGTAAACGACCTTGTCAATACGAAACCACAAAGGTATATAACCTGGGATATGGAATCTGAAAAACCAAAAGCAAGGTAACCTAAAATGCAAACAAGCAATCCACACCATCTTCTCACAATGAAAACGAAAAACAGGCATGCATCAATTCATTGATGACTTTTCTCTTTGGCATTGTGAGATAGAAAAAACAAACTACGTTGCACTTGCATGCGATGCAGTAACTAACGTCGAGAATGCATTTCAAGATACACAGTGTATGATGACATATTATACATCGTTAGCAAACAGAAAAGGCGCATATTATTTATGCATTACCTCTGCTAAATCAGATGGTGAATGAGGAATCTGCTTTTGTCGTCTGTAGTTAAAACTCAACTCCTCATTTTGCCTATCTCTGTGTCCATAATCAGCTTCCACACTTTCTTCATCTTTCTCATCGTCATCGTCGTCATCTTCATCAACCAAATAATCAATATGCTGCTCGTCAGTGATTTGTCGTACATGTGGTTCCAATGCTTCAAGGGATTTGAACCCTTTACGAAAGAAATTCAGCTGCATACATTAAAACTCATAAATAACATAAATATCTCCTAGATGGCATATGAAATAATACCAAGTATACGTATCAAATGTAACTAACCTGAGCTGCATGGTGGCGAGCCACTTGCGTTAAAAGACTGCGAGACTGACCCTGTTTTAGAGACTTGAGCCTAAATACACATAACGTTGCTTCATCATCAAATTCATCATGAACTTTTTGTAACTGCTGGGACGTGAAAGTATCCCCTCTTCCACCTCTTGACCTTCCTTTGTCTTTCTGATGCACTTTCATGTATTCATATAGCTCCCTTAAGATCATGGATAATGTCAGGAATTAACGAAAACAAAATTTAAAACAAAATTCATCATCCCATCAGAGTTTCAGACCTCTTTTCATCGCACTGCCGTTTCATTTCCTGTGTCAAACAATAAATAAACCATCATTAACTAACTACTTCTGAACTACCTCAAAATGAAGCTACAAAGAACTCAGGAAAGAGTTAAGCTTGACGGTATGCACTATCACTTAAGTCCACATCATGACTTGGTAGCAAAAGTTTTATAATATAGCTTATAAGCAGCAGAGGAACAAAAATACAAACCTCGACTGTCCTTAGTTCTTTGAGCAAAGACTCTGAAGGATTTGTTATAGTCATGATTATATGGGCCCTCTGAGTTGGAAACAGACAATTAGAGCATGTTGAATAAGATTGTATATTTTATCCAACTTTAAGGAAGAAATCAAATCAATGAATGACCTCGTGTTCACACAGGCACTTACATAAGAATCAACAAATTTCTGAAGTTCAAGCTGTGCTTTTCCCAACATTAGTAAAACTTCACCTGCATGATAAATGAAGTGCCTAAGTAACAATGACCCACCAGACTCACTATATTTGTAGTTAAAGCTGACTGGCAGCCATAAAAATAATGTGCAAACTACAATCCTTTAGCAGCCACACATGCCTCCAAAGAAATGAACTATATGACAAACGCTGCTATCTTTGGTATTAGGCATAAGAATCTTTGATGCATCATGTAAAGCTCAAACATAACATGCCGTAGTTTTATCCATAAATAACTTAGAAGGCTGAGATTAATTTATTTATTCTTACCAGTTTTCTCATCATCGTTTAATGCCGTTTTCTCCAGGATGCAACTGCCCATATCTCGCAATGACTCCGAGAACTCTGCCAAAACGAATTAAATCCATATCGATAAGCTAAATGTGGTAATTTATAAAAACAAACAAACAAATGCTATGTCAAAATCAGACAGCGCCATTGAGTTTGGCAACTAATAATTAACGAGGTCTAACACACATACCATATGCGCTGTTTGCTGTTGCAGCAGCTGCAGAAAGTAAGCTATCATAGCAACTTCTCATGGCTGTCATATCCTGAACAAAAAAAATAACGACAATACATCGATACGTATCTCTGCAAAGATCTCAAATACTAAAATTCCTGTTTATCCGCAGCCACATTCTGTAAATGACACCTATCGGATATGAAAATAAATTCTGATTCGAACTTACAGTAAAATCTTTAAATACTTCCTCTAATATATGCATGTAGCATCGACTTCTTCATACCAACACATTCAAAAATCTTAAAAATTACCAATATACAAGTACACATATACCCCACAACATGTACATGAAAAAACACTGATACAAAGCCCTAAACCTAAATGCCATGATGGCACTCCACTCAGACTCGATCACATCAAATGCAGCAATCTAATCTAACCAGTAATATGCCATTTAAGCACTCCTACAATTTTCAACCTCATCGACAAAAAATCTTCAAACATCCCAAACGTATACAAACACCTCATTCGAGAATACCTAATCAGCCACAACAACAAAAACGCCCTAACTAAAAGCTTACAAACTCTAGCAACAACAACAACAACAACACAGAGCGTACCTCGGAAGCCTGAGCGAGCTCATCCAGCAACAACGGCGACTGAAATTCACGCTTCTCCTTCGCATCGTGTCTGTGAAGCGCTAGCCTTCTCAATTTCCCAAACGAAGATTTCATGCTCCGTCCTCAAATGAAAAAAATTATACCAAAATGAAAAGAAAAAACAAACCTAGCCGACTGAACACAACGGAGAAATTAAGCGGAGTGAGGAAAACGCAGTGAAGATCAAACAGCGAGGAGAATGATAAGGAGAGATGAGATGAGGCGGTGTGATCAGTGCATCTTCCTTCAACGACATTGAATTGAATTCCCCCAAAGAATATTGAAAAAAAAACTGGAGTGTTTGGTCAAAGAAGAATCACATTGTGTTTTGTCGTTTCTTTGAATTATAAAAATAAATAATAATGAAAAAAATTATTACTCTCTGCCCCATATTTTTCTTCTCATTTCCTTTTTTGATATCCCAAAATTTTCTTCTCATTGCCTTAAATGGAAAGCTTTTTCTCTCACATTTACACCCTCTTCCAATCTATTCACTTTCCATTCATTGTCTTTCCTACTTTTTTTCTCACAAAATTAGTTTTCTTAAAAATCGTGACAACTACCAAATGGGAAGAAGATATTGGGACGGAGGGAGTACAATTTAAGCAAGGCTAACTTTACATTTTTTTTTCACGAACTCATTGTACTTTTTTTCCCGAAAAAATCACTGATAACCGGAAAACACTTCAAAGTTTTTTTTGTTGTTGTTTAAAATTCATGAACTTAAACAAAAGTTTTAAATGAAAATTACATACACATATTTATTTTAAAAATCATCATTTTGCAAAAATTTAGAAATTATATTTGATGGTTGTATCAATTTCATTCGTAACTGTTCTTTTGAGTTATAAGAAATCGATTCATTTATGAATACAAAAAATGTGAAAATTAAAGTCAATCGATGGTTTAATCATGCAATATTTTTATGAACTCATGCCATTTATAAGAAAAAAATCAGTTTTTTTTTTTGGAAAAATCAAGAACTTACACAAAATTTTAAATGCGAATTAAATACATATTTTTATTAAAATATCATTTTACAAAAAATGTAGAAATAACGTCATTTGATGGTTGAATCAATTGATGAATATAAAAAATATAGAAACTAACGTCAGTTGATGATTTAATTAAATATTTTTATAAATCATGAATTTTGGAAGGAAAATTTGGATATTTTGCGGATAGTTGAGTTTTTTTTTTAATTTGAAAATTATAAAAAGTGTAAATACGAATATTTAAATGCAGTTTCCTCAAATATAATTGAAAAATGGGACTATGAAAAATTATGAGGACTAAAGTTGGATGAAAGTGTGAAAAGGGTGATGATTTTGTAATCTTTTCAAAGTTTGGGCCAGGGAAAAAGGTGGGTCAAATACTGACGTCATGTGGATTTGAATTGATCAAAGTTGCTGGGGTTCAGTGGCAACTTCGTCTTTTTCCTTTCCTTTTCAGTTCTTTTTGTAGTTGTAAAATAGAGCGTAGCCTCTGCCCTCTACTTTCCAGTTTCTAACATCATACTGCCTACAAGTTCACATTCCTATTATAAGTATTTGGGTTTTTTTATTCAAAACCACCCATAAAATTCACTTTATTTCAAGAACCACCTATAAAAAAAAAAATTTTTTCCATGAACCACCCATAAAAGTTTTTTTTTTTTTTTTGCCACGAACCACCTCTTTCCCAAAAATCACTCTTTTCTCTTTATTTTATTTTAAAAACTCATAAAAAATATCAAAAACACTTCAAAAAATTCAAAACATCATAAAACAAATATGAAAAAGTAACCCATTTAGTTTCATATTTAATAAAAAAAATTATGTCTTAAGAATATATTTGTATAAATTTAAATTGATATTTCAAAATTTTACCAACATTTAGCCCAAACATTTATCCAAAATAAAACAAAATTGTTGAATAGTTTGAACTTATGTTTTTGAACGTCTTTAAATTTTAACGAATCTTTTAATTTCTATTGTTATTTTTAAATATAAATGTACCATAAAACTTGAATTTCACATAATATTTCATATAAAAAATTAATAAAAATAACAAAAAAAGTAAAAAAGATTCGTTAAACTTCAGAGACATTCAAAAACATAATTTCAAACTATTAAATAATTTTTTTATATTTTGGATAAATTTGTGTGCTAAATATTGTTAACTTTTTGAAATATCAATTTAAATTTACACAAATATATTCTTAAGGCATAATTTTTTTTATTAAAAATGAAACTAAATGAGTGGCTTTTGCATATTTGTTTTATGAAGTTTTGAATTTTTTAAGTATTTTTGATATTCTTATGAGTTTTTAAAATAAAATAAAGGCAAAAGAGTGGGTTTTGGGAAAGAAGTGACTTGTGGCAAAAAATGTGTTTTTATGGGTGGTTCATGGCAAAAAATAATAATTTAGAGGTGGTTCCTAGAAAATGGTAGATTTTATGAGTGATTTTTGGCAATTTCCCTTATAAATATTATAAAAAGTCTAACTTTGGCAAGAAATATTTGTATCTACTATAATAATAGAATACAATCTTCAACACACAAACACCCACGAAAAAATTCATCGCTAAAGTCCTGATTTTTGTCGCTATAGGATAATAATACAAAATAAGGATAAAGACAAAACAAAACTTCATTTGACAAAAATACCCCTCCCCATACTTTTATTTACAACACAGCCATCCATACGTATTTGTTCCTATTATTTCGTATTTGATCGTATTTGTCCGTATTTATTTGTATATTACTTTATTTAAATGTATGTGATCATATATTTAACTATATTTGACCGAGTATTTGATTAATTTTTTTACGTATAGATTTTTCATTCGGGATGATGAGTTGTCACAAAATTAAAAATAATATAATAAAACTATATTTAAAAAATTTAAAAATTTGTAGCATTCAAAAAATTTAATTAGAATAATAAAATTATAAAGAAAAATATTAAAAATCTTTATTAAAATTAAATTAAAAATGGAAAAAAATTCGTTGAACTACGGATTTGACACTTGTTGAAAATAAAAAAACATAAATATAAAATCGAAAATATCAGGAAAGGGTGAAAAAGAAAGCGGGCCCACGCGGCGTGATTCGACAGGCTTTGATTAGCAACGACAGTTGCCAGCTGGCCAACGCGGCGTGTTCCACAGATCGCGCGCGCCGAGCACGTGACTCACAACACCTTTCATCGACAACATCAACAACAAGAAGAAAGCAATAAAAATCAAGCCTCTATCCTTTTTTTTTTCCCCTTTTTTTGTGTGTGCTCTCGTCGTCTTCAAAACCCGATCGATGACCTCCTCGCTCGCAATCTGAATCGCCACGCCAATCTCTCCGCTTC
>JAWWMW010000688.1:28297-46639 GCA_035048345.1 Echeveria elegans
CTGTCCCCTGTTTGATGTACATAATTCATGAATCTGATGTACTTTTTCATGTTCAGTTTTTTTTGTCACCTATTTGAATTTTATAATTCTCATGTAAATCAAATCAAAATGTCTTAAATACCCTCAAACATTGAATAATTCTTTTTATTATAATTAAATAGATATTAATTAGATAATCTCAGCCATTGAATAGAATGTACATCTATGGTTATGATCTCTTTATACTTTTTATATTTAGACATTTTTTTACCTGATCTCTACCTAAGTAATGCATAAATATATTATAAAATCGCAAAAACATTCAAAACTTCACAAAAAATATATAAGAACCACTCATTTAATATAACAAACGATATCCATTAAGAATATTTTGTATTTTAATAAAATTTAATGTTTTTGAAAATTTATCAAATTCTACATAAAATTTTATTAAAAATACATATTATTTTATACATACATGTTTTAACGAATTTGTTCATAATACTTTTTAACATTTTTGTTATTTTTATGAATTAGTTCTTAAATTTTGTTTTAAGAACATAACATTATCCAAAATCCATTCATAAAAATTTAAAAATATTAAATCAACAGAAAATATCCTTAATGCAATTTTTTTATAAATCTAAATGGGTGGTTTTCTATATTTGTTTTGTGAAGTTATGTTTTTTTTTTTTGAGTTTTATGATATTTCTATGAATTTTGCTAGCTAAATATAAATATTTTAATAGAATAGTTGGCAGTGAGTGAGTTTTTAATATTTTAAGGTGTGACTTTGTGTAATGTTAGGTTTTACGGATGGTTTTTGGCGGTGGTTTTCGGTGAAAAGGAACCTTACTATTTTGTAAAAAGAATTTGTTTTAAACGAGTTAGTTTGGTGAGAAACGTATTTTAATGTATGTCTCCAGATAACATCAGATGATTCAGATTATACGAGTTATTGGAAGTTTTTGGTTCAAACAAGTTCGAAAAACTTTTATTGAATTGTTATTGTTACAATTTTGGTTGATATATCATAATTTTAGAAAATGATATTTTGTGATTTTGAAAAAAAATAGAATGTAAAGTACAAGTGTTTTTTTAGCAATTTCAAATATAAAGTTATTATTAACAATTTCTAACCATAAAGTGGTTTCTTACAAATGAACCATCATAAAAGTGACTTGCAACAATTAAAAATAGTTGATGGCAAATGGACAATCAAATAGTTGTTTTGCACCAATTTTCTCAACTAACAAATGTCTGAAATCGGTACACCAGTTCCATTTGGTTGTTTATTTTCTTGAACAATCAATTATGAAACGACGTCGTTTACCGGTTTTTAAGTACCATAAAGTAGATAATTAGTGCTAATCCAATCAACATGCGGGTTAATTACTGGTACAATTTTCAACGTTAATTTGTGAAATTAATAAAAAATGAAATGTTTGGTCGAGTGACGTATCGTATCTTGCGCGCACGATCGAGCTCATTGGATTCGATTGCGTCAAAGGCTCAAAGCGGCCGACGATTTCAACAACGCATTGTTTCCTGCTGCTCTGTTGCATCTCTCTCTAGCAGCTTTTCTTCATTTTTTTTTTCAACCATCCGCTCATCCGATCGTCAGCCGCTTAATTAGGTATGTCCTTTGCTTCCCGCTTCGATCGAATGTTTTAAGCTTTTCCTTGAACAGTGAGTTGATTGGATTTTGCAAGGTTTCCGGAAATTTGCGGATTGCATTTTTATTTAGGTAAATTTCGCATCAAATTAATGTATGAGAGTTTAATTAGTTTGAATATGTGGAGAGGCAGTTGATGGTATAAATAAATATGATGTTGTTATGCTGCTGGTTGTGAATCGTTCTTTAATTTGTGATTCACTAATTTGTAGCCTTTTAGTTCTATGTTATTTAGTGATCTTGTGATTGTTTAACTAAGTAGCCTGCAGCGATGGCTGAGGAGACAGCGATAGTGCAGCCGGGTTTTTTGCTAAGCAAGTCAATAGTAGGAGGAGATAAGGGGAGATCATTTGAATCCTCAAGATCTAGTGGGAAAGGAGCTTCTGCTCATCATCGTCGAGTATCCTGTAGTTCAGTTCATGAAGTTTGTAAACATGGGATAAGTGATGAGCATGGTAGTGATGGTAAGGAATGTCGTTACTTGCGCAAACCTGCCAAGGAAATTGGTGGTATGGTTGGTGTGAAGGACTTTGGAGTTACTGCTGTTATTAAGAAGAATGTTGTTGGTAACCCAAAGCCTTTGGGTGAACGGAAGATTGGGGTGCCTGTTAGGGAGAAAGGAAAGCAGGAAATAGTAATGGCTTCTGAACATGTTGATAGGGATACTGCACCGCAATCTGCTTCGGATATTATGATTGGTGTGCCAGGGGAGTCAGAAATTACTGAAGAAACTGATACCCGTTTGCTGAGTGACGAGAAGGTGAAACTGGAAATTCTAGTGGGTGCTGAAAATGAGAAAGTCGCTGCTGAAGAAACCTTATCAGATACTAATGATCTGAGTTCGTTTAAAAAATCGTGTACTCTTTCAAAAGGAAAGCCAACTTTGTTGAGGTTACCGTCTCTTATTTCTTCAGGCAGGACTATAGATGGGTGGAAGAGCGTAAATGGACAGAAGATTTTGGAACGTGGAAAAAGTTTTGACGCAAGGTCAGCAAGGATGGTTGTGGAAGGTAGTAGAAAGAGTTTAGATGGAAGGAAGCGTTCTGATGAGGTCAAAAGTGTGGATCCCAAAATCATGCAGAAATCTGATGGAAATGTGAGCAATGTTGAGAATGACAACGACAGCAGTAACAGCGCAGTTGAAATGAAGAGTTTAGAAGGAAGCAAGAGCTCACCTAGAAAGAAAGGACCCGTAAAGAGCAGGAGTCTGAACCTTAAAACCAATATAAAAGATGTCGGTTTGGTGAATACCAACAATAATTGGAAATCAGAGACTCCAGAGAAACAAATCGCTGCTGCAAAGCATAAGATTATGAGCAAGAGGCCATCGTGTTCCATTAATCCTCTAGTTGCAAAGCCCTCCTCTCAATTACTTCACCATGCAAGTGGCTCACAAACCAAAACAGATGGTGACGGTAAGGCGGGCAAGAAAATCAGCACTTCCGAAATTGATGCGAAGATAGTAAGCAAGCCTGCTAAACTTTCCCCATCATCTTCAAGCCCTTCTGAAAATGGGGAGAAAAGCTCAGACACTAAAAAGGCCCGAGTTGTCAGAGTTTTATCCTCCGTGAGGAGACTTAGCAAAATTACCAAGGAGGCTCCCAAGGACCTTAATGGTAAAGGCATACCCAAAGACACTGCGGATGTAATCAAGCAAGCACCTGAGAAGAAATCACCAGCAAGTAGCAAAATCAAAATGACAAGCAGCAACGCTTTACTTGCTCGATCTGCAACAGCAACCCAACCTACAATCAGGTCAAGAACTTCGAATCTGCCATCCCGAGTTAAAAAATCACCAGAAGAAACTGAACAAAAACTTGCAGCAAAAGATGCCTCCCCGTCAGGTCTTTGGAAGAGTAAGGCAGTTGAGCTGGAATCTGAAAATCAGAGACCAAGTAAACTCAAAGTGAGAAGTACTGTAATGGCTGTCGAGACCACCACTAGGAGAAGCTACTTGAAGAAAGACAGTCCTGGTACTGATGCCCGTAAAAACAATTCTGATAAATTTCTCTCAGGACGTCCAATTATTCGAAGAAAGAAAACTAGCTTGTCCAACAAAGTAATCGAAGAAACTGCAAACAGACTCATCCGAACCAGGAAAAGCAAGGTGATGGCCTTGATAGGTGCTTTCGAGACTGTCATTTCCATCCAGAAGAAATCTTCAGCACGACTAAATATCTCGAAAGCCAAAAAGAGAATTTCATCTTCTAAAGTATCTCGCTAGCCATGCCACTACAAGGATGGGTATATTTCTTCGTCAACCACGCCACACTTGTTGTATAAATTTTACACAAACTGGTACTGTGACCATTCTGTTATAAACAGAATGTATATCCCAAGCCATCTTTTTTTTTCTTGTTCATGCCTCTTGGCTGATGGCACAGTGTGTGTGTGTAATCTCTGAAAATCAAATAAAGTTATCCTTTTTGAACTGATTCGAACGTTATTACACTCTGATGGTTCATGATTTACGGATGTTCCGCAAAGCGGTATCTATTACGAGCTTCTGCATCTCAAGGAGAGGATACTCTGCCAACTGAAGAAGGGTGTGAAGTCAGAACCAGAGGTATGAACATCAAATGTGGTATGGAAATTGGAATGAGACTGGTATTAAAATTGGAAAGCATGTTCTTGCAATGTCATTAAACCAAAGTTTGGTCATAGGCAGCTGTCAAGATATTTGTATGACCTTTTCAGTTTTATTGAACAGAAAAACACAAGTGGGATTGGATTGACAGAAAGGACAAAAGCGGCTGCGGCTCCCACTCGCAACTTGTCTGCAAAAATAAATATATCTGTATACGTGGTCAACTCTGATTGGTGGAATCTCTAGTGGATTCCTTTTTCCCAACATTTTCCCGAGAACTCATTTGTTTTCTTTTTCTTCCTTAGCTTATCTCACTGTTTTTACAGACCTCTCTCGCCGATCCAGCTAGCTGTTATTCAGACTGTAGAGCTCCGGTTCCATGCTCGTTGATGGTAAGATTTTGCTTGATCTGTTTTTCTTGATCCAATTTTGGGATAATTTTGTTGAATTCGCATGAGTGTGAAACCCTAGTTTTTCTGTTGGGTGTTGTTGTTTGGGGGTTAAAGATGTGGTCTTTTGGGGATTTTTGTGGTGTCGGGTGGATACTGGGATTTGGTTTTATTATGGTAAAGTTTGAAACTTTTTGGATTTTTAGAATTGTGTTGGGGGCTTGGGGTAGTGGGAGGCTGGTGGAGGTTTAGATTTACCCTTTTGTAATTGGGGATCTGATATGTGCATTTAGGGTTTAGTTCTTTGTAAAAAAAAATCATTTTTTGTGATCTTTATAATTGTTTTGATTATAGTTTCCTGACACCCTCATTTGATATAAATAGCCTTCCTAAGATTTGTATGTTGTGTACCTGACATGTCTTGTTACTGTTGACTGTTGGTTAATTGGAGCTTTTTTTAAATGGATTGACACCTGATTTTCCGAGATGGTTATACCTGATAATGGTGTAGGAGGTGTGGTATTTAATGTTATGACGTTGTTATATACAAACAAAACATATACTGTAGTTGTGTGATGATAGCTGTTATTTATTGAAGTGAGACTAGAATAAAAGATGCGACTGGCGAAGCAATATCGTTGTGTACATTCCGGAAGCTGTTCATGCGCAGCAGGTCATTTGACTGAGGAGGTGCTTTTTCTAGTCTTCCAAAATGCTAACTGGAATCCTACCATGATCGCTTCCCTTTCCAAAGCATGCAAATGGTTCGACGACTTGGCCAAGAGGGTATTATGGAAGGAGTTCTGCAAAAACAGGGTACCAAAAATGATGCTTGACCTGCAATCGAAAGGGAGTCATAATGCTGATGGTAACTGGAGGGCACTTGGGAAGCTGCTGATATACTGTTCCGGATGTAGTAAGGATGGGTTATTCAATAGGATAGATATTCCTGGTCATTTTGCACATAAGACTCGGTTTTCTAGAACATCCGGTAGAAGCTTTCTTATGCCCCAATGTAAGACAGATGTCCTGTATGTCTCTGATCCGTGCGAGCATATGGACCAAGGTGAAGAAGGAGATGTGGGGTTTTTTCGTGGTGTGTTCAAGTCATTTTCAGTTTCAAAATCAAAGAAGATGTTGATAAAAAGAGGAGCAAAACTTCATCCAACAGAAGAGTGCCCTTACTGTAAGGCACGACTTTGGAGTATGTCACAAGCTAAAATGATACCTCCAAACGTCAACTGTAGGTTGGGTGCCTATGAAGATTGCATTGAGTATTACGTGTGTCTCAATGGACACATGCTGGGCATTTGCACCCTTTTGCCATTGTCCGACTCTGAAGGTCAATCTGAGTTCGAGTAAGGATTGTGAACCAGGTACGCCCCCAAACAGTCTTCATCTGATTTTTCCTCCTATAGTTTCGCATTCAGCTTCCTCAATGATGGTTTCGTTAAAAATGACCTATCTTCCATCAATTGCTTTCATTTTGTTTCACTTCCGTTTCTAAAACTTGTTTACCTGTAAAACGCGCAGAATGTTGTGATGAAGAACCTCAAGAAATGGTTGGCACCGTGCCGTGCAGCAGGTAGACCAAGGTGATTAAAGCATTCATCTGTTTGTTTTGTGTGCCTTTGCCGAAGAGCAATTGATCAGATTTATCACTAAACCCCATTGATGTTGTAAGCCATATTTGATATTCACATTGTAAGTCAATTTATGTATTCGAATGACAAAGGTGGTTTATCTATTTTATATGTAAAGAAGTCTTCCCTTTTCGCTAAGAATTCACTCGAGCATTTCGTATATGAAAACGTAGCATAGGATCCTGAAGCCACACATCAAAGCCACACTCCGGGGCTTCAGGACTCCAAGAAACCAAGCTAGCCAAATCTCACAAGGAATGAGAAGTTACAGACAGCGCAATAATCCCCTTCAATTCTGATGTTGTACAAGTTGTTATCTTTGGGTCATTTCCCATCTTCTTTTCTGTAACAAAGAATACAATTATAATGACAGTATGTATGTATAAAGTGTGAATGACTTCACATTTCAGGTTATTTTTTCTGCTCAAGAAACCTGCAGTAATCAGTCAGAGTACTTTTCTACGGCCACCGATCCGTTTTGTCAAGTGTACCAACAGGTTCCGACTGATATAGCAGCACACAGTTGGGCTTCGAACAAGAAATAGTGAAGGTTCTGCATACTTTTTTTTCCAACCAATGTTGCTGAATGACGACGTGCATGGTTATGATTGTGGTAAAGTGGACACATGCATTCTGTGACAGATCTATTGTCTTCCAATACTCGTCCGCCGCTTATTAGCCTGACATTATTGACAGTCGTCGGTCCATCCTCATTCTCAGATCATACATACAAATGACGTGTTGGACGCAAAATAAGAACAAGAACGAAGAATGTCATAACAAAAGTATATAATTTAATCTTTTTCTTTTACTAACCTTTAGGCCATTGGTCAATGATGCTTTCCTTCAAGGTTGAAACAATGGTGGATGCTGAGTAATTTATGGGATCGATATCAGAACCATCAGTCAACCTGAACTTGATCTCAATCTCATATTGCTTGCAAGACATCTTTTTTCTTATGGACCTCTATATCCTTGAAATATATCAAGAAACTAAATCTAAACACAAAAAAACACATCAACTCAAATTTGAGTCAAGAAACCCTAATCCAAACCAAAACCCCAACAACAACAACAACAACTTATTTCTTACTTTCTGATCAGAACTCTCAATCTGATGAGAATTGGGGGTTGGCCCAGACGAAAAGATTGAATCTTTTCAAGCAATTCAGAAGGAAGTGGCAAAAGGGTGTCAGTAAAATAAGTTGTAATTGGGGACCTTGAATTGAAGCTGATCAGAACTACCAGATGGATAATCGTTTTTTTTTTTTGGCAATTGAGCAAGAAGCGTCTAAAGGGTGCCAGTGGAATTGGATGCAAGTTTCAAGATGAACAAAAATGAAGCAATGTGCGGGTGGGTAGCTGCTTCTTGTTCCAAATCTCCCTAATCCTATGGAAAGAAAAAAAAAGGAGGAAATGGATAGACTTTGGCATGTACTGGTTTTGGCTTATTCTTTAACATTCTCATGCCATTCAGGATTCAGAAACTTGAGCTATGCAAATGTTTGGTCCCCACTTTCATTTTTCAACTTGAAAATGAAGCCATGAATATTCCTGAGGAAAGAAATAAAAGCTTCCTGAAGCTTGTCGAACTTAAGCGCGTAAAGGATTGTTTGTAGCAGACTAGGGATTCTGTCTTTCCGATTTCCCAATGCCTCATGTGGAGCTTGAAAAGAAAACTATATGAAACTAAACTAAAACAGAATGTATTATTGACACTTCTGTGTTTACAAAAGTGCATCCGCGGCATTCTAAGAATTTCTGAAACATCAGTACAGGATGCACCTGAACTCTTTATTTTGTAATCAGATGTGTAGGTAACATTTGGCAGGAGTTCGAATGACAAAAGCATTTCCAGAATTCTAGAAGCAACAGCAGAAGCTGAATTCAGACAGGAAATTGTACTGCTGAAAGCCTGAAATGACTCCTTAATAGAAGTAAAGAATATTCTGCACATTAAAGAAATTCCTCAGGTACAAAAAAATTCCAACTTATCTTTACGGACATCCCTTAAATGGGACCTGTTGTATCAAAGTCATCTTAATGTTCTATATCTAAAAAATAGCCACTGGTATTATCAGCAGCTAAAGAATTTCAGGAAATTGCTACCATAAAATTCAAGATAAAAAAGCAAGTCTAGGACAATGAATATGCGGGTTAAAGCCTAAAGCGCCACTTTTTCAGAGCTCTGATGTCAAAAGGGGCTGATGCATGCAACCGGCACTTTCTCCACAGCTGTGTCATACAGAAAGCAGCTGTTCATCTTCGGCTGATAGTAAATATCTGGATCTGCGAAAAGTTATGCTAATGAATTCTGTGCAGGTTCTAGTGACAGTGATGACTCTCTTCCGCAAGTATTTATCTTCATGTCCAATACCCTGGATCTTTTTTGCGAATCTGGTGTTTTCCAGTATAACATGGAAAGGGTGTAATCCTGGATTCTCTATCTTACCCACTATGAGTCCAATATGTGGCAGTTCCTAACAAAATCATTCGAGTAGTTGACATATTTCGTCCAAAAAGGTCTGAGATGTTCGAAGCCTATCTCCAGCCATGGCTTTGACTGGCCGTTGTAGTGTATAACTGCAGCTTTGTTTACATCCTCAATGCTGGTTTTCCATTGGTATCCCAATCCAAGTAAATGCCAAGACGAGTCAATCGGATGGACATGTCCTTTGAAGGCAATTAAAGCAGGTGGAAGAGTTCCAAGTTTCCACATCGTCAAGTTTGACTTCAAGTTCTGCAGAACAGAAGTACAAAACATTACACAGAGATACAAAAACAGTTGAAATATTTTACTGGGAAAAATAAAATGGGGTAACCGAGTATCACCTCCTTCACCCAAGTATGATACGTCTCTCTAATATTTGTCATCCTCCAAGCACGCAAGTCGAAAATGTTCATACCATAGGCCCAAGCGCATTCATCAGGATCCAAGTTTTTTGCTATTAAAGGATGAGAAAAATTGAAATAGTTCCTGAACCTCTTGGACATCACCCATTCGTCTCCGCCTTTGCACGTCTCCACAGCTCCATTAACTTTACCATTAAGATCAATGGCCCAAAGAGGGGACAGATCGCGTTGTATCACAATGTCATCGTCCAAGAAAACTATCTTGTCAAGGTTTGGAAAAAGCTGTGCATTGATATCAGTATTAATATGCCATGACAACCAAATGTAAAAGGAATGAAGAAACAACTCAATTACCTCAGGTAAATATATCCTGATGTGGTTGAGCAACGAAATGTATTTTGGACTTCTTGACTGCAATTTTGAGGCAAATACACGTGGATTTACATCACTGAGATTGGCTCCAGCCATGTGATTGCCATGATAGTAATTTTGAATCCCAAAATGGTTTTCAACGGCTTCTAGAACAGGAACATTTTCTCGCGTTAACCAGTCAAACTGGTGAAGACCTTTAACTTCTAATATGGTGGGGCTGACAGGGTTCAGGGCAAACCACGAGTGCATCCCGGAATATGTTTTCTTATCGGTGATTACATGAAAGACGATCTTTTCAGGGTTCGATGAAGAACTTATTGCGGAGTTGACAACAACTGACGCAGCGATAATATTGTCAGTCGAGAGGACAAAATGATAGTATGAATTGTTAGAAAGTATAGGAAGCAATTCTGGAGAAGGTAGTTGCTTTCTTGCATGTGCATTGGACGAGTATTCATCAGTTAACCGTAGTGCAAGGCAATGAAGGCCTTTCGGAATAGCACTAGCTGCAAAGTGTTTGTTCAATAGCTCCGAAAATTTCGTTTCTCTGGTATCTTTTTCAAACTTCTCCATCTGCAAAATAAAGAGATATGTTAACTTCTTATATCACAAATCCTACTATCTGATCGTGGCAGCATGCATAAAAATCAATAATGTGCAACTCCAATTTGAAAATGAATATTCCAACCGCATACTCTGGTTTCTTGTTTTATTTTGGCACCAGAGTAGTAGGTTACCAAAATTGAAAACATTTCAGATCAAGGAAAAAAATACAAGCAGTAAAGTTTTACGAGGGAAGTTATTATTTCTTTTTTTCCTGAATCAGGGTACTACGACCATTATTTTTCAGGAATAATTTGTATGCAGAAGCATGTGACACGTACCATTCCTCGCAATAGGAAAGCAAATGTCCTTGCATCATACTGATAGGTATTCATATCCGATACCAGTTGGCTGAACGATTCAGGAATTTTCAAGTTGTCAGGGATTTGCACACTTTTCACTTCATCAATTATCTTGCTTAACTCACTAACTAATCTTTCCTGCAAAATTAGTCAATGCCCTCACAATGTGAATATACCAACACAGCCCATAATACTTTTTAAGCGAGGGATGAATAAGAAAAAAGAACACTTACTCCTGAGTCTACTCCCCTACCGAGAAGTCTAGGTCCTAATCTTCTTCCCAAACAATCTGCAGCAACAATATGAACATGCCGACTCATTAAACAAAACAAAAAAAACGCTCCATGGTCGCGAACAAAAATTCTAATTCATCGACAAACAGTAGCAGTAAATGTCTCAAGTCGTCATATATTAAATCCAACCTAACATAAAAATGAAACCAATAATATCATGATGTCTTTCTTCTAGCCAAAATGTAAAAAACGAATAATATCTTCTGAAGCACTCATTTCGATACAACATTTTCTGCAACCGCAATAAAAGCATAATATCTCATCCACCGACAAAACTTGAATACCATGTAGCAGTAGAAATAGCTCTAAATCATCAACAAACTATCCAATGCAATGGATTATCGTATAAAAAAGTGAATCAATCATAGCAAAAACACTACCGAGGCCGAACTGCCTAAAATCTAACAGTATTATCAAAAGAAAAAAGACCGCTCAATTCAACAATCATTTCATGAACAGTTTAGATTCAGAATCAATCCAGCACACAGACATAAATACATACATTAAATCAAACAGGTACAATTGGTGACGCCTATAGGTGTAAAACAAACAAACAAACAAAAAAGAGAGACGAGCGAAACATACCAAGTGATGAACAATTGTCGACGCCTTCAAGAGTAACAACAGCTGTAAGTATGAATACAAAGGGCAACAAAAATGCCAAAAAGAGGATGGCATGGAAAAAAGTCCTATAAGAAATGTGACGGGAGGCAACCTTGATCTTCATCAAATCAATAAACCCATTGTTGTTGCTACTACCATTGCTGCCGCTGCTACTAGTACTGCTAGTGTTATGATGATGATTGCTGCTTGAGATTGTGATGCTTCTCATACTAGGCGAGAAGTGAAGCTGCATCCTTTACTATGCACGCTCCCTTCTCAACCAGATCCTAAAAAATCAAAATCCTTCACCACCATCAGACTCGCCAAACGATCGGTGGATTCAGATCTCTCCTAATCTCTGATCCGACACCAGCATTGGCCGCCCACCGCCGCCACTCCACCATTAATCAAGGTGCCGACTTTGGTGTTGAAATTGGATAAATTGATGAAATAGAGTTGATGGGTATCTCTCGTTTGATGAATTTTCAACAGCCAGGAGGTCGGAGGAGCGAGAAACACAATGAGGCCAACAAGGATTGAAATTTAGGGGAATCTGGAGAGAGAGAGAGAGAGAGAGAGTAAAATTGGGAATTGCAGAAAAAATTGAGACCTTTTCTTCTTCTTCAGATTGATTTTCTTGCTTTAGTCGACAATTTATTTCACTCCCCAACTTTTTGTAAATTACGAGAGAGACGAAGGGAGAGAATGCGGTTAAGAGAGAGAAAATCAGAACACAGCAACTGGGGAAAGATTTGACCTTTGAGTTTGTGAGGTTTTTTTTTTTTTTTGAAAAATAAATTGACCAAATTGGAGTGTTAGTTGTTGCTTTGCTCCTATGATCATGGTGAAGCACTCCTTTTAAGTGGATCATGGTGATTAGCTATGCCCATTTTTGTTGGAGAGACATGAACTATTCTTAATTCCATGTGTCCTTGTGATGATTCTTGATAATAATAATTATAGTAGTAATAATAATTATTTTGCAAATTCATTATTATAATTAAGTAGTAATGAACACGATATTAACTGGGATGATAATGTAATCCAGTGAATCAATGATATTTGAATGATTGATTAACTTGATTTGGGTTTTTTTTTTTGATAATTCAAGTATTTGATTTGATTTTCTTCTTAAATTGGTGAGATATCATTTGTTGAAATGGACATGAGACCATGTCTTACCCATATATATTAATTGTTGAATTTTTTTTTCTAGAGTATTACAATGGAGGCTCTTCTCTTTAATAGACTTTCATCTTTGCACACTTTAAGCACGGACCGCCTTGGGTACCTCTACCAATACATAACAACTTCACGCCGCAATCATCACATCTCTAAAGCACGGGATCATAGGAGAAATCATGTCATACATGAATAGGTGAGGGTTTGAACCCTTAACTTTAGAGTTTCAAGGTAAGAGTCTTAACCACTTGACTACAATCATGATCGCTTAATTGTTGAATTTTAAGTTTAACATTGAAGTCCCGATAAAAACTTAATCTTGATTTAATCATAGACTGCAGTCTGCAGTTATAACAGCCAACTACAGTTAGCCAGTTTTACAAATGTTTAGTACTTAGTATTATCTTTGTCTAATACAGCTATAGTTCTCTTTCCTTTTTAAAACATCTAAAAATATAATTCTTAATTTCCTTAAATATAATATTTTTTACCTTCACATTTATCCTCTCCCTAATTTATATTCTTTTTACTTATTCTCTTACATTCGTTTAAGTCACATAGCTTTTTTTTCCTATACCCAAATAAACACTATATCATGGGACGGGAGTAATAAACTAGATAGTAATTTTGAGTGACTGCAGTGGACAACAACTCATAAATTGATAATGATTAATATTGTGCGAATTATCTTACTAAATGATGTGACATATTTGTTTGATATACCATTTTAAATTCAACAACTCGTTAGTTGTTACCCTCCACAATTGTTTTTTACGCATATCGTATGGAAAGCCTAGAAATACATAGGCTTTGAAGGTTGTCTTCTGGCTCTCATTATAGACAGTTAAGCAAACCTGCACATGGGATTTGAGTTTGCTCATGTGGCCTTCATTAATTTAGCTTTTTGATGATTGAATGTGAGTAGCCAAGCAATACTTCTATGGATGTGCAACGGTCCGGACCGACCCGGATCGAGACCGACTAAGGCGGGTCGGTCCAGACCGACAGACCGAGAACTTGTAAAAATCTGGACCGAAGACCGACCTTTTTTTTTTTTTTGTAATTCTTGTTCATGGAGCATATCATATTTAAATTCATGTTCCTGCGGCATATGCAATTATGCATACCATTTCAAGTCTTTAAAGTTTAACCTGATACTGAATAAAGATTTTAATTTTGATACATTTTGACTTTGATACTGAAAAGTGAAAACAACTTGAGCTTGAGGTTGTTCCTGCCTCCTGGAGCATATGCCTAGCCTCTAACCTCACTTGAGCACATCCCCAAGTTAATATATAAAAGGAATATGTAAACCTTCATCTTCAAGAATCAAGATCACGTGCATTCGGATGTCGGAGAGTATCAGTCGGAGTCGGACAGCGTGCGCCGTGCGGGTTTAGCCGTTTAGTGTTAGGAATAGTGATTAATGATTTAGCCGATTAGGATTTAGGGATAGATGGATTTACGGGTTAGGTAATTAGGATTTAGGGTAATTAGGTTAATTAATCGGTCCGGTCCGTTCAGACCGAAACCAGTCGAGTTTGGACCGGACCAACCCAAAACCGGACAACCTCCAAAATACCGATCCGTTACGGACCGACCCGACAAAAATCAGTCGGTCTTTTGGTCCGGTGTGAAAATGTGCATCCCTAAATACTTCTATAGTTCTATTGCTTCCAAGCATATGCTGTAGGCTGCAGTGCTCGGAGCAGGTACACACGAGTATATTTCAACTGTATGTTCTTGCTGCATTTTGCGTGGAAGTTGATGAAGATGCCCCAAGTCAAACACTTCATTTTAAAGGCAGCTCGTTGTAATATACTAGTCGAGATTGGTCTAGTAAATTATACCTCTTGATGTAGTTGCAGATAGCTTCCCATGAATAGCTAGAACCTGTAAAAACTCCATAGTATGTACATTAGCGTTAATCTTAACAAGGCTAGGGGAGAATAAGAATGCCAAACTTTCGATGACTTGCATAATCAACATGAGAAGTGGGTAAAAACTGACCGACAGTGAGGTCAATTCAATCGACCTATATGTCAAACATCAGCACTACTTGATCACTACACTGTTGGAAGACGAGCTTTTGCGGAGAAAAGCATGCTGCGTGCATGTCTAAAGGTTTGCATCAAACTAACAGGATGTCAGGGGCCACCAGCAACCAATTTTCTTGCACCGAACGGTTGTGGTGCAATGACTAATGAGTTTGCTGCTGCTTTATTCAACAGTCTATGATCTTTGCGGGTACCCTATGTTCAGCACTCCACTATACGGCAATCTATCACCATAGATATTCTGAGCCATGTTTTCAACCTCTTGTACAACAAACCTGTTTATATAAAATTCATTGTAAGTCAATAAGGTATCCTTATTTCAGAAGATAATACAAGTTCACATGATCGATGGTGGAAGTTTAGAGAGGCAGACACCCATATGCATGTATGAAGCTTCATTTAAACTTGTAGGTCCGTTCAATTAAAACGTTTTGTCGTTTTTGTAACAAAGTTAGACAGAGAATGTCAAGTCTCACAGTTAGTTAGAAAACCAAACAATCAGATTCACCTCCTTACAATTTCTAGTGAGAATCAAGCTTAACCCAGTCTCCGTAACCCAAGCTTATAGTGAAAAATTATAAAGCCTCGTCTATTAAACTAAACATGTTTAATTAATAACGTGTAATTCAAGTCAGTGATCTGTTTCAAGGTTATGGGTCTAAAGGCGAAGGGTAATTAGATCCGTAAAGGTAGACAAAAAATGAGATTTGGTTGATGTCTACATCTTCAATACTAAAAGTTTTGACATAAAAAAGGACAATGAACGTGAGACATCTCCATTTCACAACATTTAGGACAGTTATATGACCATAGCAAATGAGTACTTATCAAACTGTTAACTGTCTTCCATTTCTATCGAGTGTTTTCTTTAGATTCCTCATACTTTAATGACCACAGAAGTTCCAGCATGTTCCATGTTTTTAATGCGTTCAGAATTTGTTATAAGGCAGCCTTAACATGACTAGATGATGTGCAATCTAAACCAGTAAATACTTTCGACGATCAGAAACGAATAGCAATGCAGATTAATAATACATGGCTAACCATTTTAAGCAACAGACAACTAAACTTGCAATACTTTTTGACTCCATTGTAGTTCATATCAATTATCATAGCAGTTAGCAAGAAGCGAAACCAGCAAGGAAAATAGTACCTAGTGATAAACAAGGCTGCCACAAACAATGTTGCAATCTTCAGTCACATGCAAAGCAGCTTCATGTCCAATTTACAAAAGACCATCAAATCTCTACCTAGGAAGGAGTAAAGTTAAGCACCGATTTCTTGACTTAAAGGCTTCTTCTGAAATTGCACAACTGGTATTTAGGTCCTATGTTCTTAGCACAAGATGCTAAGGGTTTTCATGCTGGCAATAGAAAGTAGTACAATCGTCATTCATCAACAGGTCGTCCAGTATGCTCGAGTAAACATTGGCTAGCTTCTGATGGAAATCAAACTTTCAGCTGGCGCTTTTACCAGCCCTATTTCATTGATGATGCTTCTCACCCGTTCTGCGTCCTTCCACCTTCCGACAGCTGCATAAATTTTTGCTAAAAGCACGCCGTTTCCCGTGTTTTCAGGTTCTAGCTCAAATAGTTTGGAGGCAGCTGCTTCCCCAAGTTCAACATTCTCATGGATCACACAAGCACCAAGCAGTGAACCCCAGACAGAATGGTTGGCTTTGTACGGCATCATGTTAATCATGCTAAATGCTTCCTCCAGCCTACCTGCTCTGCCAAGCAGGTCAACAATGCATGCATAGTGGTCCATACGAGGAGTTGTTTGGCAGTCTTCAGTCAAGAACTTGAACAAAGAAAGACCTTTGTCTACTAAACCTGCATGGCTGCAAGCATGTAGTGTAGAGGTGAATGTAACTTCATTTGGCTTCACGCCAGACGAAACCATCTGATCGAAAAGAGAGATTGCAGAGTCGCCATGTCCGTGCTTTCCACAACCTGCAATAATGGCGCTCCAAGAAACAATGTCCTTTTCCGCATTAGGGATGTCAAGAAACGCTTTTTGAGCATAGTCTAATCTTCCACTTTTTGCATATATGTCAACTAAGCCAGTAGCAACATCACCTTTCAGAAGCAAGCCACATTTCAATAAATACCCATGTATATTCACCCCTTGCTGTGTATCAGCTAGACTGGAATATGCAGGAAGAAGGCTCAGAAAGGTCGCACAGTCGGGATATATAGCATCTCCCAGCATATGTTTGAAATTCAATATTGCCTCCCTAACAAGCCCATTCTGAATACAGCCTGATATAAGAGTGTTCCATGAAACAGTTTTCTGCTTTGACATACTCTTCAGGACTTTGGAACTGAGGTCCACACGATTACATTTTGCATACATATCAATCAAAGAAGACTCAACAATAGTCTCTGTTGCTAGATTTCTCCTCATTGCCCATCCATGCAAACATCTACCATCACTCAAGCAATGCAAATTTCCACAAGCTGACAGAAGGGAAGTGAGTGTTACAGAATTGGGAACTACTCCATCAGTCTGCATGAGCCGACAAAGTACCAAAGCATTCCTTGCATCCCCATTCAAAATATATCCATTGATCATGGAACTCCAAGTAACTACATCCTTCTGTTTCATATCATCAAATACGAATCTTGCCTCATCAACACTACTGCACTTAAGATACATGTCAATCAACGCATTTCTAACAGTTATGTCACAACTCATACCATTGACTTTCACAACCTCATGAACCCTTCTCCCAGCATCCAACTTATCCAAGACACCACATGCTGGCAACACAGATACCACAGTTGCTAAATCCGGCTTCACTCCCAAATTCAACATCTGATCATAAACCACCAATGCCACCTCAGCATATCCATGACGAAAGTACCCGCTTATCATCGTATTCCAAGATGCCACACTCTTATCCACCAAACCATCAAACACCTTCCTCGCCTCCTCCACGAGCCCCCAATTCAAATACATGGCCATCAAAGAATTCTGCACATACACTCCCCAAAAAAACCCATCCCTAACCAGTCTCCCATGCACACTACTACCCATTCCCACCCAACCCATCTCACCACAAGCTTTCACAACAAAAGGGTATGTAAAATGATCAGGCAAGCACTGACCTCCCCTATCAAGCATTTCAACAAACAACTTAACCGCATCAACCAACACCCCATTTCTCACCAACACTCTAATAATCAAATTATACAAAAAAAGCGACCTTTCAGGTATTTCATCAAACAGATTCCGCGCATATGGCTCATAATCACAAGCCGCATAAGCAGTGGCGAAATTGGACTTCAACTGATCACAGGAATTTAAAAGTCCGGAGACAGTGGCGTGGGCGTGGAGCTGTTTAATGCTGTTCGAAGAACCACTGACGACGTAGGATTGGAGGAGGACTCGACATTGCGCTGACGTAGTGTACAACAAATGTTTGGATTTGTGTAGGAGTGTCAGTGTTGCTGATGATCCGCTCATGTAAGTAATGTAACTGATTTCAACCGATACCAACTGACAACAATCTTCTCCCTCACGATCTAGCTTAAACGCTGCGTTGTATTCACGTTTGAGTGTTACTTGTTTTGCAACGGCATTATGTATTGGTAATATTTTTATTATTTTGAGAATAGTTGCGCTTCCATCATCCCGACGAAATTTTTTTTCGTACCTCCTTTTGATTTATCTAAAAATATTAATGTTAATTTTAATAATTCAGTTTTAAATTTAAATTAATTTTTATTTTTGACTTTTAACTATTTATTTTTAATATTTTCAATTTTTAGTTTTTAAATTTTATTTAATGGGCCAGACTTG
>JAWWMW010000689.1:7534-20409 GCA_035048345.1 Echeveria elegans
GCAACAACAAATAACCCCACCCCAACCCCCCCCCCCCCCCCCCTTTAGGAATTAATTTTAATTGTTGTTTTTTACGAATTCAAAACTATATCTCTTTTTTGAGTTCGACCCTGCTTAACACTTTCTGAGTACTTAGTAGGTATTATAAATTCAAGTTTGACATGTACAACGACGCGCGTTCATGCGCGCAATGATTATCAATGGATATTTCAGACGATTGTTGGGTGGATGTCCTGTGCGACTAGAACTTCATTGAAATAATTATTCTCATAATGAATATTATATGTAACTCATTGTATACCCACAATCAAAAAAATATTAGTGTTTCATTTGCTAAATTTTTATTTAAACCTCATCTGTACAATCATTAAATATTAACAATAAAGATTGTCTCACAAAATTTGACCAAGTATCTCATTTTCTTATTTCGTTTTTTTTATGTACATAATAAATGAGTATGTGGCAAATAGAGCGGCGTCTTGTTGGTTCGAATCTTAGCTTCATCATGTCTTCCTTACATTTTCAGTGGGGCTTTTCATCTTATTATTTATGGAGGCTTTTCACTCCCGATTCTTGATTTGATTTTCCTATCTTCACCCTCACACGGACGCTTGCTATTCTGGTCTGGTCTTTCCTCTCACTCAAGAAGGGTAATGTTTCAAGATGTATTGGAGACAAATGGGTAGAGGAATCACTTATGCTTAGATAAGAGTATAAAATGTACTCCCTCCGTCCCATATTATAGTTTCTCTTTCCTTTTTTGGCGTACCAAAATATACTTCTCATTTTCTTAAAATTTAAATAAAATATTTTATACTCTCGAAAACACACTCTCTCTCCAATCTATTTACTTTTCATTCTTTCTCTTACCTACTTTTATCTCACATAACTTTTTTTTCATAAAATTTGTGTCGGAGACTGAGGGAGTATTAAGTTATTTTATTTTATTTTATTTTTAAAAATGAGTCTGTGGTAAGGTACGAGATGAGATATGTATGCATACCAATCGACTTACAAAATGTGGGATACACAGGCACATGGGCTCATTTATGATCCTTTAAGTTGCCAGCACTAGTTTCACAAGTTTCCCCTTTCTGTTCATTCCAGTTGATACACAATTCAATGCAACAACTACATACACATGAAACAAATTCCTTCAGCTGCCACTTGGATGCCACACTAAATAACTTTGTCTTGACTCATATAAACCACCATCATCCTCTTCTCAGGAACACTTATATCCAACTCAAGTAAGTCTGAGGATTCAGAACATGGGGAAGAAGGTTTGTGGAGCAGTTCTGCTTTTGTCAATTGCTTTCTTGCAGTTGAGTGTCGTGTGTAATGGAGCTGTGTACTTGGTTGGAGATAAAACAGGTTGGACAACCTTAGGCAACTATGATTACAAAGGTTGGGCTGCTACCAAGAACTTCCAAGTGGGTGATGTTATCAGTTAAGATCTCATCTCATTTCTTCTCTCCTTTTGAATTCTGTTAATTATTTGACGCCAAGCCTCGTGCCTGTGCTTGTTTTTAATTGCTTAGCCTTGATTATTTACAACTCACATTTTGCAGCAAAAGCTCTGATGTTTTTTTTTTTTTGCCAATTTCTCATTTGGGGTTTGCACATTTATTGCCTAATTCCCTTTATGTGGTGTGCTCATGATGATAAATGCTTTTGCTCCTAATTTTGTCATGTGAAGGTGTCTGGTCATATTGAACAAATCTGGGTTTTTTTTTTTCATTTATATTGAATTTTTTTAATCTTTCAGTTCAGTTTAAATCAATTTACTTATATTTTTATCTTTAAGCTGAACCCATGAACATAATCTTAGTAAAGTTTTTGTTAGTTTAAAAATTATCAAACACGTCGATTATTTGAAAATGTAAACATAATTAGTTTTTCCAATTCGTTACCTATATGAACTTTAATTATTCATTCAGTTCAATTCAGTTTCACTTTAACTATAGCTAGTGCTTGGAACTCATCATCTTACAGATGATCATGAGATACAAAGCATTCCGTAATCATAAGCTTGATTAATTTATATTGATTAGCATTTTCATGTAAAGATCAAGTCTTTCAAGCTTCAATCTTATACTCCCTCCGTTCCATATTGTTGTTCTCATTGGGTAGTTGACGCGATTTTTAAGAAAATTATGTTATGTGAGGTAAAAGTAGGAAAGAGAATGAGTGTAAAGTGAATAGATTGGAGAGAATGTGTAAATGTAAGAAAAAAGTTTTTCATTTAAGGCAATGAGAAGAAAATTTTAAGACACAAAAAAAAGAAATTGAAAGAAAGATATGAGACGGAGGGAGTACAAATTTATAGTCTTAAACTAATAGCCCATGTTTAAACATTGTTCAAATTCCAATGAAATTTTGGTAGCCGCTCAGTACAAATTACATCAAAATCGGTCGTGTCGTGTATTTAACATTTGACCTTGTTCTTCTTTTGGTGGTTCCAGCCTTTGTGTACCATTCAGAGTACCACAATGTATTGCAAGTGACTGAACAAGAGTACACCTCATGCGATGTCACGAAAAAACCCATTCTTTCATATGCAACCGGCAATGACTCAATCACCTTAACCGGCAACGGCCACCACTACTTCATCTGTGGTGTACCCGGCCACTGCCAAAAAGGACAGAAGGTGGACATCAGCGTTGGGGCGGCTGCCGCTCCTGCCCCATCTTCGTTGGTTAACATTACAAATCCAAGTACTCCGGTGCCACCAGTGTCACCTAGTAATGCTGATATATTGAGTTTGGGACATTTTGTTACTCTGCTTCGGGCTGGAGCGGTAATATTTGTTGCTTTGATGTTTTTGCGAGAGCTTTGAAAGAGTCATGAATGTGGTCACACTTTTGGACCTGTTTTTTTTATATAGATTCTGGATTTGAATTGCAGTGTAATGAGTGATACAATTTCTTATTTAAAATTCAATTAAAATTAAATAAAATGGGCAGCCCTTATTGCAAGCATGACCAGCCCAGCTTGGTTCAGCTATTTGTGCGGCCCTCGTGTAGTCTACTCTACATATTTAGGGAAAATTTGATGGAGCGTAATTATACAATCAATCGACTGGTTTATTTTTATCGTTTAATACATTTTGGATGAGAAATATTACTTGCTAGTGTTTCATGTTGTAGGTGTATCGAGACCACTTTGGAGTTTTAACATATATTTGGAGCATTTTAGGCATCACATAATCATTCAAGAGCGACACGACAAGGGACATGATCTTGAGCGTCTAGGAAGAAAATGATTTGAAAAGACCATCTTATGGAATGTTTCACCGAAAAGGCATATTTGACTTTGGCTTCTTCGTGAGCTTGCTGCGGATTCATTATTTATCCTATAAAGACGAGTTATGGTGCCTTGGAAAGATGACTCAAACATATAAAATTCTTTAGTTTACGCCAAATTGAGGTTCAAAATGTAAGAGGGTCGAAATCAAGTCGGAAGAAATAGGTCAAAGCATTCTACAGAAGAGGGTCCAGTGGACTACACGGAGTCTTAAAGATTATTGGTAGATTTATCTAGAAATTCAATATACTTTACGTACTTAATTCCATTAAAGTCCGCCTGAGTGATATGACGATATCACCATGACATCATCTGCACGTTATGAGCATCTTCAATCATAAAAATACCAAGCTTATGCTAGGCTTTAATAGAGCTTTTTAGTGGGACTTTTAGGAGCTTTTTGGAGGAGGAAGAAGGTGGCGGACGCTCCAAACGTGACACTCGGAGTCTCATCTTCATCGTCCTTGCTCCTCATTACAACATAATTTGTTCTTGTTCATAGTAACTTAATTTTGTCATTTTGTTTCAATGTCTTTGTGTAACGAAATACTAATTAGTTTGGGGAATTATAGTGCGACATTTTAGTATGAGACATTTAATTTGTATTTTATTTTGTAAATTTTCTGTTCTTGCTTTAATTGCATTTGTTGATTATTTTTCTTGCGTAGCTTAGCGGTGACACTAGTTCGATATCAACTGCATGTTACGTAGGAGATGCATGAAAGTGACTAAGCCTAGCGGTGAATTATTATTATGACGCTTGGACTACGTAATAGTTATATTTTCTTGAAACTTTAGCGGATAATAATATATTGAACATAATAAATTGGGTAAATCTCTTGCGGGACTATCTGATTAGAACATGTATCGTGATACTCTAGCTAGTAAGCGTAGGTTGTATCCATAGCGGGAACAACTATTCTAATTCACAGAGTTTGTATGCATTAAATCGATGATACTAGTCGCAATGCAATTTCATGAGCTGAATTTTCTCTGAATTGAATTGTGATTATTTTCGTGACACTAAATCCTTTCGAAAATCCGCCCTTTAACTTTCTGTTTTGTAGAACTTGCTCTCTCTTGGACTCGATCCTACTTACCACTTACTAGTGTTTTGTAGACACTATATATTTAATTTTTATGCGTATGATGGCATGGCAACGTTGACGGGTGAGTAAAAGATAATTCTTTACCGTCAATGTCGCCATCAAAATTTAACTTTACCAAAATATCCGGCACACAATTTTTAACGCTCTCCGAAAGTTGCCCATTTTCGGCACCAATCCGGCACCTTCCCGGTGGCTTTCAGACACATTGTAAAGGACATCGAAATTGATTCAAATTAACGAAACTCTACCAGCATTTTACTAATTCAAACCATAGTTTGGGGCCTTCGGCCATAAAAAATTTATATCTTTCGGCAACTGAAATTCGCACTAAAGTCGGCAAATTTTTTCATCACATTTCCAGAACGCAAAAAAAAAAAGTATTTTAACTCCAACAACGTGTCGTAATTGCGTTGGAAATTTTCGACGCATTTTCTACAGTGTTCCGGCAGCTTCCCGTTTTGAAAGTTTCCGACGAAAAGTGGAGACATTACCGGCGCCCTCTAATCAATAACGAAGCTCAGTTATATATGTGATTGGCGGAGTCTCTCTTTCAGGGACTAGTTACATCATATATTGTCTAAGGGACTCAATTTTATTACTAGTGTGATGTGATTTGCATGGACTTGTTTCATCACAAGTCTCATTCGTTACTTACATATATGGGGTGTGCACCTATGTGTTTAAGGGAATATGTAACCAAAGGCACACTAATTACAAAAGACATGTCTTTTGCAGGGAATAGTTAAATTGAGCTCCGAGTTAATTCTTCCAACATAAGTCTCACATCAGAAATCATCACATCAAAGTAATGTTATAAAAATAAACAGGAATGCGCAGGATAACATGAGGGGAGCTTGCTGTGGCTTCACTCTTTTCTTCTTTACATTGGTTTTTATTCCAGTGATTTTCTCTAACTAAGGTTTTTAATGATACAATATGAAATACTTAATGTGCATTTCTATACCGTGTTATAAATGGTCGGGTAAATTAAGAGGAAAATTGTGTCACATCCCACACCAAAGAAAATTACTCCTTATTGATGAACCAAAATTGTATCTATTTTTCATCTGTATTTATATTGTTTGGTTCTATTTTTAGGGATTTCTTTATCAAACTAATACTCTGCGTGCCCAAAAGCATATTTACGTTGTTCGAAGCCAAAACACCAAATTATGCAGAAAGAGATCAAAAGAAGGGCAAAACGGTCCAAAACAAGCGAAGATTGAGTAGGAACGCCACGTAGGTGTGTGAAGGCATGTGAAGGACATTCTACATGTCTTACACATGCTTGATGAGTGTGAAAATAAGGTTTCACGCCGCTACACGCGCCAGATTGCATTCAATGCCCAAAAATATTCAAATAGAGGTGTTGGGTGGAGAATATATATATGATAGAGAAGAGTTCATTTCCACGAGAGGAATTTTCAGAAGACAAGTCACTTCTGGTGGCGAAGACGAGAAAACACATGGAGTAGAATAGGAGTTCTAGAACACTAGTCTCTTCCCGAGTCTTCTTTCTTGTTAGTCTTTTCCGACTATGTGTTGTGGTTCAATTCTGGCCATGAGTGCATAGTAACCTTCATGTTATGGGGGTTACTACGTACGTATCCATACTATGTTTAAGTAATGAATAATTTATGATTTTTACATACTTAATCGTAGCAACTAAAAAGATATATGTTGTGCGATGATTTGTGAACAATGACTAAGTGATTATGAACCAATAGTCCTTATTGTTGGTGATGTTTTAATTCAAGCACAAATTATCGTATCAATATACACCGTGGCTTATTAACCTTGTGTGACTATCTCCGAGTAGTTATGATATTTTGAACAGTATATTGCAATGTCTTCTGATAATAGACAAGTACGTTAACCACCAAGGAACGTGTATTATCAGTAAAGACGGTTAACGTCTTGATCAAATTGGCACAATTAATAATTATTTACCTTGTCATTTTTAAAAGTATAAAATTACACGATCACTTATGCAGTCAAGTGACAACGTGAAAAAGGGAATGTGTTTTCTTCGTGTTAGTATAAATGGGATGCTAAGGTGAACTAGAAACTCACCCCTCATTTTTCTTCTTCTCTCTTATTTGTAATACAATTTAGTTCTTACGAGACCCAAAGTTTTTCAATTTTTCAATGTAATTATTACAGGAATGCGATATAAAAAAGTAAATAAAATGTCATTATCTGGATGGAACTAAAATATCTTACTAGCCAAAACTAAAAAATCATTCAGAAGACAAATACTTGTTTTTTGATTATCAAGAAGCACAAGGACAACAACAACCATTCAGATTTTTCTCTACAGCAAATATATTCTTCATGTCAGATAAAGCATTTGCAAATGCAATTAAATTATTGAGGCATCAGGCATGATAAAACAAATAAGATATCTGCAGCATTGTTCTGCTTTTCCTTCAGGCTCTACTTGAATTTTGCAGCTGAGCCGTGGGCTGATGAGGACTCCGCTCATCAGCTAATTGCCTGTAAGTTATTGTGTTGTATGAGCGAAGTCGTCTTTGTTTGTTTTTCTTTCTCCAGTTTGATGATTTAGGTATGAATACTCCGGTTCCGCGACTTTCTGGGGGTGACAAGAATACCTGAAAAGCAACAGATTGATGGAATGAAACTGGAGGGCCCTGGTCATCGTCGTCGTCATTTATCAGCAGAGAAATCTGTTTGCTTAAATCTGCGAAAAATAAATCATCATCCATATCCAATGCGACTGCCATTGTATAAGAGCTTATACTAATACCAAGTACCACCAACCAAGCTTATTTCTCGTGTTTTCCGATTCCACTTTCGACGCAGTTTTTAAATAGAGAAGAGTATGGGGAAGGAAGGTGTTAAGTAACATGCATGTGAGGTGGTAGGAACTAGGGACGACCATTAGCTTGTAAAGAGATAGATAGTCTAGTTGGCCACTCTGTGCTGAAGATAGTGAAACCCCACCATAAGGATCATATCATGCAACTGTCTTGAGTTATTTATGACATTATCCGGTTGTAGATGAGGAATAGGTAGAAAAGAAAGCATAACCAGCCAGCAACAGCCAATACTCCTAAATTTTCCAGGATAAACTTTGTCTCGGGGCATACCTCGTTCATGGCTGAAAATGGAACACTAGTGTACTGAGTCCTCGTCCACTCAAATAATTCTATGTAAGATTGAGATATACCTCCAAGACTCAGAATTCTCTTCGGGGCATCCACGAGCTAATACACATAGTCCTTTTAATTAAAGCGTAGCGCCTCCGCCTCCGAAGAAATTCAAGAAAATGTAGAAGCAATGAATGATAAGGCACATCACACGTACGCTTGGGTTTGTACTAACTCAAACACATTTGATTAGTACAGTTTCATCTAAGGTACTAAATATTTTTTTTTTATCAAGATGTAAACATCAACTTCTTCCTACATATTGTCTGAAGCTGACAACTTACTATTAATAGAAGAACAATGAGAATTATAAAGGGTTATGTTCAGTTTCCAATCTGTCTGCATCCATTTTCAGCAACCAAGTGGATCCACGTTGACTCTTTTGACAAAATTGTGGGAGATGGAGGAGAATGTGCCGATGAGCTTGAAAGCTGTGATAGATGGGCAGCGCTCGGGGAGTGCACTAAAAACCCAGTGTATATGATTGGAACGTCAGAGCTTGCTGGTGCGGAGGAGTTGCAAAGTGTGCTGAAAACAAGCTTATTTCCCTTGGAAAGTCGTTAATAAATTTCTCCAGGACGGGCCAATGAGTAACAGCTGATGTGTTCGTAAAGATCGGCTTAACATTTATTTGCCCAGTGAGCAGTCCAACACTTTGCTAATAGTAAGAAAATGGATGGGAAAGCCTGAAACAAATTGTCGAATCAACTAATGATGATTATGGCTTTGATCAAAAGTTGAGGCTGCTCTCTATACGGGGGAAATGATTGTCATTTATTGTAATTGTTGTTCAGCTTCAAAATCAAACACCAGCTCCATCTAAATTGTAAGCTTTTCAAGCTCATAATAACATTATGATGAAGAAAGAGTACAGCAACAGTTTGAAAGCAATGCAAAAAGCAAATGGTACTTTTTGGCATCCCAAAACACATTCTGGGACAGTTTCAGGCCAAGCCAATGGTCCGCTCACCGGCACCTAGATTATTGACCATTACAACCTAAGGCTCAGTTTAATGGACAGACTTTCTCGAATGCTTCCTGCTCCTTGCGGCAAAGATCAAACTCATTTGTGTGGTAATACATACAACCTGTATAAGCATCCATCTCTTTCGTGCACCTTTGATGAAGATCCCTTAGCCTGCAAGCAAACACAAGTCACTGATGAATCTGGTAAAATGTGGCACTTGCTAAAGTGTGAGAGCAAATTTAGGATTTCAATAGACAATCACAATGTCTGTCATGTAGTTGTTAGTCGAAAATGAACCAAACAATCTACCTGCATGCATTTCTAGCAAGCAACTAATCACACTTGCACTGCAAAAACTTTAATTTGTTCTATATAAAATAGCAGATGGGGGCTGTAGCATGAACGTCGATATTGAAACGAAAAGGATTGGCATAAGACTGATTTAAGTTTCTCCAGCACATGGGTATATAAAGTCCGATTTGACTAGCTCAACTTTTGTTAAATAACCATAACCATAATCACCCTCAAAACCATCAAAAGAAGAGTGCACATGAGATGACCCCCACCCAAAAAAAAGACTGCTGATCACGAACAACATCATGCAAATATAAACATGATTTCTGGCGTAAAGATTGAATCATCTGCCTCAAGCCACTCCATCCCCAATCGTCTACATCTAAATTGAAACAGTGGTTCCTATGGAAAATCGACAAACTAACTAAACATCTAGAATCGGAAACTTCTCAACAATGCTATGAAATAAAAACGAGATGGCAGATATTTTTTAAAAACACAGAAGGTAACAAACAGCACATGCATTAAAATACGAGGGATATTGAATGCAAGTCATTTCAGTGAAGACATTCCTTTGTATGGATCAGCGTGTATAAAATAAAGATCCTTTGAGTGTGTAACAACTAAAAATATGAAACAACAAATTTTATGTGTTCGCTTGCAACCTCTGTTTTTCTTAGCGCATGCGAGCCCAAGATTTAACACAGAAATTTCTGCAAACAGCTTACCTTCTGTAGCATCCAACTAATAACATATAAATAAAAATTGACATACTTCAAACACTCATTGTATACTACTTAAAGGTAAACATCCATTGTTTCTGTTCCATGATGGATGGTGACTACAACAACATTTCAGAGTGCCACGCCGCTTTCTAAATTATTGAGTGCAATGCTGTATAAACCTATTTTCACTTCCGGATAAATGAACAGAACTAATATTTCAGAGCCCAATCACAGTCGGCACCGCCACACCACCAAAAATGAAAACAATAGAAACACACATAGAAGTAATCAAATCATGACTTACAGCCCAAAGACACATCGAGTAACTTCTTGTCCCTTCTCCAAACACTTCTCAGGATTAGGATCTTTCTTCTTGCACTTCAAAAAGGCTACATTCTCTTGAAAACACCGCTCTCCAATATGCTTAGATGCAGCCATCAACACCGCCGATGTTGGGATCGGCTCTCCAGCCGCATCCACATTAGCAGCCATCTCCAACACCGAAAATCCAATTCCCCCCTACACAAAATCAAAGCTCGTAAATCCCCGACCCTCCGCCAATCATTCAACAATCTACTTTGTACAAATGCACGTCAAAATCGGAATCCAAAATTACAAATTTCTAAAACATCGAAACATTTCAGTAAATTACAACGATCGGAATGGAATCGAACTGAATCGGACGTGAAGAAAATTTACCTCTTGAACACTCCGATTTCTCTCTGTTGATGATTTCTAGGGCTCAGAGCGTGACGAGAAGCGGTCAAACAGTACAGTAGATGAGCGACCGAGCGAGCGAGAGAAACGATACGATAGTGTGTATGTCGTTGTAAATAGTTACATTTCAGAGGGCAGTTTCGTCATCATGAAAAATGAAGTTATTTACTTTTTGACTTTTTTAAAAATATATATTAACTAATATTAAGTACATAATCACTATCAGAAAACAAATCTTCACGGACAACTTCAATCATACTTTGACTTCATCAACAGGCTTCACGAGCATCCGTCAGCAAGGAGAATAAAAGACCTTCTACTTCGATGAATAAAAGACTTCTTCGCACTATGTTGACGACTGGACAATCAAACTCCACTTATGCATTCCATTGATATTTTCCCGTTGGGTCCTAATGTTGTTATCCTACCGTTAAATTGAGTTCATTTCTCCCGGATTAGCTGATGTAAAATTGTGGGTAATGTTTTTGTTGAGTATGACTCGTATTATAGCTCTATACGCTCGGATCATGTCCTGTTCTTTTAGACTTGCATTTTATGAGAGGCAAAAAATTCTTACAGAATTGCATTTTATGGGTTCGTAATGGAGAATTCAAGAAATATGCGATGAGAACCTGGAACCAGTTATCTACTCAAGATACCAACCTGCATAGCCATTTACTCAATCTCAGCTCAGCGCTCACACAATTGAACAAAACATCATTTGGCGATGTATGGTGCAAAAGAAAACTTCTCAAACATGCATTGGATAATTTGAGAAATGAACCTAGAATTTCTAATACAGTATCCAAAGAGGCTACACTGATTCAAGAAATTGATGAATGGCTCCTATGAGAAAAGATCCTTTGGAAACAGAGAGCTAGAACTGATTGGATGCGCGAAGGGGATGAAAACACACAAAAAATTCATCGTCATGCATCTACTAGACGAAGGAAAAATAGGATAACTGGATTGACAAATGAAAATGGGTTTCTTTGCACTGACAATGATTCTATTGAGAAGATTGTTCTAAATTATTTAAAACATATCTATACTTCTGAAGTGAATAGTAATAATATTAAATGGGAATCAGTTTTTAACGGTTTTCAGAAGAGAATTCCACCAGATATATATGAATTAATGGGTGCAAATTATTCAGATGCAGAGGTGGGACATGCAGTTTTTCAGTTGAATCCGACTAAATCCTCTGGCAAGGATCTCATCTTTATTTTTTCAGAAATCTTGGGGGAATATTAAAACCCAGGTCACCAGAGAAGTTATTGCATTATGAATGGTGGTGAACTTAGCTTAGAACACAGTATCACTCAAATTGTACTAATATCAAAGCTAAAGAATCCTACAAGTATCACAGACTACAGGTCAATCAACTTATGTTCTGTTCTCATGAAAATTATCAGCAGAATGTTGGTTAACAGAATTCAACATATTATGGATTTAATTATTTCCAACAATCAAAGGGCTTTCATTAAGAACATAAATATTCAGGACAATATAATTCTTGCCCAAGAAATGATCCATTTCATAAAAACAAGGACAAAACAGAAGCAGGGGGTTGCATCTTTGAAACTGGATATGACTAAAGCTTTTGATATATTAGAATGGAATTTCATTGAGACTATGTTACAAAATATGGGTTTCCACCCTAACTGGATCTGAAATGTATTATACTGTGTTAGATCAGTTCAATATGAGGTTAAGTACAATGACCATATTTCTGACACTTTCAATCCTGGCAGAGGCTTGAGACAAGGAGATCACTTGTCCCCTTATCTCTTCATCATTTGTTCTGAATGGTTGTCATGGCAGATCACAAAAAATCAGACTGATCAGAAACTTGAGATTTTAGAGGTGCACTTGCAATTACATATCTATTCTTCGCAGACGATTCATTGTTGTTCTTTAAGACCACACCAACACTGTTGAGACAATCAAATTAATCTTTTTGAGTTATGAAAGCATCTTAGGTCAAAAAATTAATTACAACAAATCTGAACTTAGTCTGAGCAAAAATATTAGTTTGAAGGAATGCATAAACCTCAACAACGCCTTGAATGTGACCAGGGTAAACTACCATGGGAAGTATTTGGGTTTATCTTTTGTGGATGGCTCCAAATAATTAGAAGCTTTCCGAAATATCATTGAGAAGTGTAATAAATGCTCATCCAACTAGTCCGATAGGGTCTTATCTGCAGCAGGGAAGGAGACTCTCATTAAATCAGTTTTACAAGCACTGCCAACTTACATGATGTCATGCTTTAAATTTCCCGTTTCTGTTCTTCAAAATCTACAATCATTAATCTTAAACTTTTGGTGGGGAGTTAAGGAAGGGAAGAGGAAAACACATTGGATAAACAAAGCTATCTTACGAACCCGTAGAAGACTCATTTTTAGGAGAACACTTACTCGCTCTTGAAATGTCGATAAATGGAGCATCTTGGTACGCGGATTACGTGAATTATTTGGTTTGTGGAGTTCTTCCTCCTGAGATTAGTTACGCTCAGAAGAAGAAATTCCTACACGATGTAACCAGATACTATTGGGACGAACCATATTTACACAAGCTAGGCGT
>JAWWMW010000689.1:23647-38214 GCA_035048345.1 Echeveria elegans
CCATTCGGCAAGAGCAACCGCAAAATTATGCACTGGAATGATGCCTGTATTGTTGGCTTGGTGCACCAAACTATACAGCATCGCGAAATCTGGAAAACTATCCTAATAATGATTTATAGTGAAAACAGGTGATGCTAGAGGGCAGCAATAATAATGCCAGCTTCGTTAGCATCTACCCTGCTTCCACTATCAATCATTTAAAGAGGCATCACGCCAGCAAATACAACAATTGCAGGGCAAAGATACTTGAACATAAACTCATCATGACGAAACTGTGTCCAAATAAAAAGTACCAGAGAATTCAACTTGAAGTTCATCATGGGAAAGACATCATCAGATAAAGACTAAAATCAGGTCTGTTTTGGTCTTACATATCTCACATTTACTTATACTCCATTTGTTCTCTTTTGTTCTTCCTACTTTTCTATTTGATTGTTCCCTAAAGTTCTTCTTATTTCCTTTTATGACAATTAATTCACTCTCACAATACACTCTCTTTCTTATTTTATCTTTTTCTTACTTACTTTTATTTTATTTTTACTCACACACTCTCATTATTCCTTAATTACCGTGTCTTGTACCTAAGTAGGAAGATCATTTGGGATCGGAGGGAGTAGCAACCGGTCCTAAAAATGTACTATCTGGAAAAGTGATCAGTAATGTGATCTAATAAGTTCGACTCTAACCTGTTCCCGTGGCAGTATATTACACGAGGCAATGGCTTGCTAGTGATGCTATTGCTAGGCATGTAATGGCTACATTCTAGAACTTCATCACGGCTGTCTCTAATCTGCATAATGTTCACAGCGTTATAATACAAAAATTACACCGTATATTATACTTGTGGCAACCAGTGTTAGTCAGACATAGTTGGCCATAATCAAACTAGTAATGGAGAACAGCTTTACCTTGACATGCTTCCTCTGAAATCATTTTGATTTGAGCATGAACTCTTGATCCTATAAACGTATTATCCCCTATTCAGTTGAATGGAATAGATCGACAAATATTGTGTGAAGACGGTGAATCCAGTCTCCAGCACTAAGTATAACTGAAACGAAACAAAGTGATTAATTTATACGTACGAGGCCGAATGAGGAGTTTGGTGCATTGCTCCATTCGACTCAGTCAGACTTATTACTGCCGCGATTGAGCCTTAGTTTTCTTCATCAATCGGCGTGGATTTAAAGGAGATAGATAGAGAAAATATGGGGGGAAAAAAGTCTTTGCGATATGACACCGAGCTGCTCACTAAGAACATGACCATCTCATACTTCAACTGTTTATATTCCTTTGCACAAATTGCACCACTTTTTCTTCTTTTGTATGAGTTTCATCAATGCACTTTTTTGGATGCTGAATAGGGAATTTAACAAGACAGCAAACCAGCCTTGTGCTCATTGACACATCCCAAGAGCCAACATAAACAAGATGCCTTAACTTAGATCAGATCACCAGTGAGAGCACATCTTGTTCTACACACTATGCACTTGTGTTGTGTTGTTTTGTGTTGTGTTGTGTCATCACTAGGTTCATTAACACAACTAAACCAAAAACCAAAGTGTTTCTATCGGTTAAAGTTAAAAATACAACCTAGTTAGCATCATCAAACAATTGATCCACACCCATTTCATTTTCTTGAGTGGATGAGAAGATGAAACAAAATGTAGTACTTAGAAGGAACAAAGCAATACCAACACTATTATTTCATTATCATATAGGACAAACCCTTATCTCATTTTCTGAGATGTTGAATAGTTCTGAGTTGCACAGGCTTTGTTTAAAATTACATCCACCCAATTCACACACCCCTATCTCCATTGCAAAAGCCAACCAAGCCCCAAAACCACTTCAATGTGTAATCCCCCTCTTCCATCTGCATTTTTATATTATAATTTTATTAAATAAATAACTCACACATCAACTGCATAGTACCATTTGTATATTATTATCAAACACTTAAAAATTTACCACGCTGCTCTCTTTCTACACTGCATTTTGGATCAAACTCCCCCTGGTTGTTTCAGGTGAGCTCACCATCTTGCTATATCCTCTCTTATGTAATGCTTTATTGATTTGCTTTATTGAGAAAAGGGTCTTTCATAAGCGCTTGTTTGGTATGTGTTTTTGAGTAAAACTGGGAGCTTTATTGAGCTTATGGTTGACCTCAGAACAATGTACTCCATTTGCTTTGAACTGGTGTGTCTTGCTTGCCTCTCCTGTCATCCCAGATGAAGTTGATGATATCCTTGTTGGTATGAATATCATATTAGTTTCACAATGAGGATAGATGAACCATAGTACTGCCATGGATTAGTAGATTAGCTTCAGTATGAGATCTGAGTTTGTGGGAAAGTAACATCTTCAAATATAAGTAGATTCGATTCAGATGTTGTGTGTGCGTGTATATATATCAGCCTATCAAGTAAGTGTGGTGATGTTGCATCATGATTAAGGTAGAGGCAAAATGGCACAAATTCTGGCACCTTGTTCGCAGCTGCAAGCAAAGATTAGCATTAAGAATGCAAGCTACGCGAGGCCCTTGCCCGCTAAATTGGGCTCATTGGCCTTTAGACCGAATGGTAACAGGGTAACTGTCAAGACCTCGACCAATTTCAGAGTTTTCACAGTCAAAGCTGTGAATGGAACCATCAACAGAATGGAAGATTTGCTCAACTTGGATGTCACGCCTTACACTGATAAAGTCATCGCAGAATACATTTGGTATGCATTTTTACTGACTATGACGCTACTGAGCAGATGGTCCTAGATTGTATGACTATTGTTTGTGTTTTCTGACAGGATTGGTGGAACTGGAATCGATGTGAGAAGCAAATCAAGGGTATGATCATATGATGTTTCTAAAGACATGACTCAAAACTTGTAGCTTTTTGAGCAAACTAATAACCAGTCTTATTTTCTTTGGCAACAAATGTTCAGACGCTTTCGAAGCCAGTCGAGCATCCCTCTGAGCTTCCCAAGTGGAACTATGACGGATCTAGTACTGGACAAGCCCCAGGAGAAGATAGTGAAGTCATCCTATAGTAATAATCTCAAGAAAACCAAATGTACTTCTGTCACTTTTGCGCTATTCATTTGCTGATTGATATTCTGTTTTTTTGCAGCCCCCAGGCAATCTTCAAGGACCCATTCAGGGGCGGTAACAACGTCCTGGTGAGCTATTCGTTTCTTAAAGATGTTAATGCTCTCTTTGATCATATGCTCAATAGTGGGGTTTCAGCATAATGTTGACACTATCAATGAATGTGGTTTGGAAATAGGTTATTTGTGACACATACACTCCTGCTGGTGAACCAATTCCCACCAACAAACGGGCCAAAGCTGCTGCAATCTTCAGTAAACAGAAAGTCATAGATGAGGTTCCATGGCAAGTGTTGAAGTTAATTGTTGTTGTTATCTGTTGTCTACTCTTAGTCCCTCAACACTTAGCATTGATGTTTTCCTCCAGGTACGGAATTGAGCAAGAGTACACTTTGCTTCAAACTGATGTGAAGTGGCCTTTGGGTTGGCCTGTTGGAGGCTACCCTGGTCCTCAAGTAAATATATGTTGCTAAAGCTAGTGTTTCATGATTCATCTTATTGCAACTTTTCAATGGGGAAGTTTCTGACCTTTTTCACCACTATTTCAGGGCCCATACTACTGTGCTGCTGGTGCCGACAAGTCTTTCGGACGCGACATCTCTGATGCGCATTACAAGGCCTGCTTGTATGCAGGAATTAATATTAGTGGAACTAACGGGGAGGTCATGCCAGGCCAGGTACTTACATCACCCTCTCTCGGTCTTGCTTCTTTTCCGAACTAAAAGTTTTTGATTATCATACCACAGTGGGAATATCAAGTTGGTCCGAGTGTTGGAATTGAAGCAGGTGACCACATTTGGTGCTCCAGATACATTCTTGAGGTAATATTTCCTTAGTCCGAGTCTGCTGATGCCCGTATAATATGGCAATACCCGGTTACCCGCTCACTCACTCACTCACTAGCATTATGTTTCCAACTCTATCAGCGCATTACTGAGCAAGCTGGCGTAGTCCTCTCACTTGATCCAAAGCCCATTCAGGTAAATTCAAATCTGTAAGATTCCCACTCCAAACATCACAGTTATCTCATGCACCTTTGCTTATCCCATCGCATTTGGGTTACATATAGGGAGACTGGAATGGTGCAGGGTGCCATACAAACTACAGGTACCGCGGTGTTTGTTCCATAACTCAAATTCGGAACTTGATTCTGATTGGCATCTAAAATATCCAGTACTCTTTCTATTGCAAATTATCAATCCTGAAAAGTCCTATACTAATTTTTCAGTACCAAGAGCATGAGGGAGGAAGGAGGCTTTGATGTTATAAAGAAGGCCATCTTAAACCTTTCACTTCGACACAAGGAGCACATAAGTGCTTATGGAGAAGGAAACGAGCGAAGACTGACAGGACGTCATGAAACTGCCAGTATTGACCAGTTTTCATGGGTACGCTCTTACGCCAACAACGGACAACCCTTTATGATAAAAAAAATCTTCTCTTCACGCATATGGTGAACATAATTTATTTCATGCTCATTTCTTAAGGGAGTGGCTAACCGAGGTTGCTCAGTTCGCGTGGGACGCGATACTGAGAAACAAGGCAAAGGTATGTAGTAGTAATGTCTCCCTATTATTGTACCACTACTGGGACACTGATGGGTAATGCACTCCAAATTTACAGGATATTTGGAAGACAGGAGACCGGCCTCAAACATGGACCCATACGTTGTGACTGCCCTCCTTGCCGAAACCACACTACTGTGGGAGCCTACACTAGAGGCTGAAGCGCTAGCTGCCCAGAAGCTGGCCTTGAAGGTCTAGTTCGACACAAAACATTTAATGAGGGACTCTTGAGGATGCATATTAACTTCACCTGGGTGCTCGAAGAAACTCATTTCTTCTACTTGCTTCTAGGCCAATTTGAGGAGAGATCCCTTGTAAATAAAGATCTCAAGGTTAGCTTTGGTTCCACTTTCAGACACCAATTGTTTCCTTCTCAAATAGACTTTAGTTGGAATTTACATTTCAGGATACCAATGTTCCTCCAAACACCGAAATATTCAATAATTTAGCAACTCTATTTTTCTTTTCGTTCATCAACTCTGTGTTTACAAACTACGTATACACAACATTGTGCATTCAACTCTTTTAAATCAACAATATGGAACTCTGATAGATGAACACAAATACATGAACAACAACAAAAGTTGCATAGAAATATCTGAGCAAAAAAAAATTTACCTTTTTATTTGATGACAGCTTGTATGAGAAATTAGGGTTTTACAAACTCAACTGACTGGAACAAGTTTAGGTCAGAATCAGAATCAGTTCGACTACAGAAACGACAGCGTAAAGAACTGACATCCATCAAACGAAGTCGTTGCCAAACCGAGTCGATCACTTTAGGGAAATCAGACCACTAAAGGCTTCGTATCCGATCGCACTTTCCGAGTCGATGGAGTCGGCTTCAAAGATGCGTCGAATCGATCCATCGCGCGATTCATCGCCGACGCCGCAGCTATGCGAAGATCTCATCGTCCAGATTCTGGCCAGAGTGCAGCTCAGGCCTCTGACTCGATTCAAATTAGTCTGCAAAAAGTGGAAAGCTATGATCGCAAGCGACAGTTTCAAGAACCAGCATCTTCAGGTATCGATTCAACGCAAAGCTGGTTACAAGTTGATCACTGTTACCGATGAGCCTAATCACAATTTAAAATCATGTTCCATTGATTCAATTTATGATAATCATTTGAATGTTGAATCGGAGGATTTAGGGCATCCGTTAGTGATTCTGTTTTTCAATGATTGGATTGTTGGTTCCTGCAATGGACTGGTGTGTTTGAGTCAGTTGGATATGATTTGCCTGTGGAATCCTTGTACTAAAGAAGCTAGAAGACTGCCTTCTATGTGTTTGACGAAAGGTCTGTGTGAGCGTCCTGGTGCGTATGTTGTTAACGGATTCGGATATGATAAGCAGAATTGTGATTATAAGGTTTTGGCCATTGTTTGTGCTCCTAAGGCATGGAGTTACGAAACTCAGGTGTTGGTTTATAGTAGGAAAACGGATACATGGAGAGAGCTTGATGCTTTTCCTGTATGCGGTCCGCATGAAATGCCTGGTAGGCTTTTGAATGGAGCTTTGCATTGGGCTGTGCCTCGTTCTTCGATTGGTGCTGGCTTTTCGAAGTTGTTGTGCATTGTGGCTTTTGATTTGGAAACTGAGAAATTCCGTGAGATTCCACTGCCGGATGAAAATACTAGTAATAAGTTATCTAATGCGAGGTTGGGGGTTTTGGGTGATTCTTTATGTATTATTTGCATCAATGTAGGAGATCATAGTAATTTCTCGATGTTGGTTATGAAGGAGTATGGCGTTAAAAAATCATGGACTACATTGTTCAAGATGCATCTTGACCTGTGGCCTTGTGTAGTCACTCCACTTTGGTCATCGGAGAAAGGTGAACTGCTTCTAGTTTTGGATCGACATATGGTTCTGCTTCATCCGACTAAATGGACACTCAAACATCCGAAGATAAAAAACCTAGTCGCATGTGCTGGATCAGATGTCTACATTGAGAGTCTTATATCACCTTAGTTGAATCAGTCTGTAAACTATAAGCAGAAAGATACAATTGCTGCATGGGTAAAATGGTTTGCTTTCACTGCGTATTTAGTTCATGGAGTTGGAGGGTCAAAGTGAAGTCTTTTAAAAGACTGCACTACTGGCTTTGAGTCGTTCCGTTCCAAATGGTGTAAGAAAACAAACAATGTGCTTGATCTCTGCCTATGCTCATAAGGATTGTAGTTTTTTTTTACCACGGTTTAGTCTTAGCGAATAACCCCTCCACGCTTTAGCCTTCTTTTATTTGGTGATAAAGGAGTTCCGACGGGCATTCTTGCTTGGATCACAACATAGAGAAGGGAGAAGAAGACTGCAGCCATTTCCTGTTCTCTGTTCAAGCCTGTATGCACATTCTAAGGGTGCAACTTGTTAAGACTTATTCTTTCATTCCATGATACTGGGCTTTGTTGGGCCGGTAACGTCCAAGCCCAATACACTCCAATCTCCCGCACACTTCCCAAACCACAAAATCTGCAGCGTTATTGAAACCAAACCGGAGCTTAGAGAAATGGAACATGAACAACCGCCGACGCCGAACCTCCCTTTCGAAATCATCGCTTACATCCTCACTCGACTCCCGCCTAAGCATATCCTCCGATTCAAAACCGTCTCCAAGGCATGGCTCTCCTTGATCTCCGACCCTAACTTCATCAAACAACACCTCATCAAATCGGCAACCAACAGCGTCAAAATCGTCGCATTAGCTTCAGCTGATCGTATGTATGGTTTTGTTCCGGTCAAATCGTTACTTTCCGGTAGTACTGGAGATTATGAAGAAGTTGAGATCGGTTGTCCTAACAGTAGAATAGTTGGTTCATGTGATGGTTTGGTATGCGTCTCCGGAGGAAAGAGTGAGCTTTTTGTGTGGAATCCGGCGATGAGAAAGTTGAGGAAGTTGCCGAATTCAAGCATTAGGGAAGCACTAGGTATTATATGTCATAAAGGGTTTCTTTATGGATTTGGTTATGATAAAGTGAATGATGATTATAAGGTGGTGATGATGATATCCGCTATTGGGATTGGTTATCAGTGTCGTGAAGTTGAGGTTTATTCTATGAAGAGTAATAGCTGGAAGCGAATTGCGGATTTTCCTTATGGACCTCATCATGGGACTGGGTTGAGTGTTTCTGGAGCACTAGTATGGCCAGCTATTAGTACTTCAGCTGTTTCGATGCAGTCATTGGTATGTGGTGTGCCGGTGCTTAACATTGAATGGAAAATTGTTGCGCTGGATTTGGGTAGTGAGAGTTATATAGATGTTCCTCAGCCTGAAGGGGTGCATGCTTTGCGTGATAAGCTGTTGGGTGTGATGGATAGGTGTTTGTGTATTTTTGCACATTTTCGTGGTACCAGGCTTGAGGTTTGGATGATGAAGGAGTTTGCTGTTCAGGAGTCATGGACCAAGGTGGCTACTGTTCCATATTTGGTGAACCCTTGTTGGTCGGATGAGCTTCCATTTTACAAGCCCTTGTGGTGTTCCAAGGATGGAGAGATGGTACTTTTGTTCAGGTCCAAGTATATTGTCTACAATGTGCGAGAGGATACATTCAAGTACCCAGTTGTGCCGCGGCTAAAAGGTTGTACTCATGTGAGTACCTACATTGAGAGTCTAGTTTCTCCTTGTTCTTGATATGTTGTAAACCCATCAATGGGCTCATGGACATCTTTGTCAGAATTTGGGATACTGAATGAATGACAATGAAATGTTAAATTATTTTCAGAAATCCGGCATATGATTTTTATTCTGAATTTTGTCCTACGCTAACAACAACACTTGCCTCAGAATGTATATTCTATCAACTTCAGGATAAAGTAGTAACCAGACTGAACAATATGAAAGAGTCACTGTGGTATTTTGAAAGATAATTTTTGACTTGAGAAGGGATGAAAGCTCAAATTCTTCGAGAGTACAGAAAATTCTCATCCTCACAACACAGCTCTGCTACAAGCTAGTTTTTTTGCAGTTCAACCTAACCTCCCTAACAAAGTTAACACAATCACCTGGTTGAAGTAGAAGATTGGTTTCTCACTCAGCATCATAGTGTGGTTATTGTAAGAGTAGCATGACCAAGTTACATTATTTACCAGCACAAATCTTTGTTGCCCTCCCGCAAAATTCTCAAGGCTAGTCTGTATCTTTCTATAGAAGTGGTTCCTGCTTCTACGAAATTGGAAGCCTCTTCTCTCAAACTCCATACAACCATTGCTTTGAGTTCTTGAGGGCTGATATTTGGATCGATGTTATCCAATAGGGCATATTTACCATTTCTTTTCCAACGAGTTAAGATGAACAGAGAAGGAATTTCCCTCAAGCCCGTAAGCTGGAATACTTTCAGTAAATGTCTGCAGGGCATCCCTTCATATTCAAATTTCTTGCAACTGCAATTTGCGTTAAGGTTAGATCCATCAAAACTAACTGTTTGCATGTCAGAGTCAGTGCGAGCTTTCTTAATTAAGTATTTACTAACTGTTCCTTCCTCGTAAATTTTTAGGATGGTGTAGCTGTAAGAATCTATTAACTCCTTCTGGAAGGCTTTGAACATTACCATCGTGTACAGCCGTCTGCATTGCTCTTCCATGGGTTCTTTTGTCTGCAATTGGACTTGTGAGTTGCATGAGTTCATGTCCTCTTGCATCTCTTGCTCGCGATGTCTCTGGATGACTCTTTCGTATTGCGTAACAAAATCTTCTGGAGGAGTTTGGACTCTCAAAAGCGCTTGGAAATATGATGTGGTAGATTGATCCCCATGCAGGCCAGCAAAGAATGTGCCTTTGAGAAATAACGGAACCCAATTGGCACGCCTACTGTACATTTCCTTTAACCATGCATTCTCCTTTAAATTAAACTTGCTGATGAGTAGAGCCCATGAAGCATCAAATTCAGCTGGTGTCTGGCTTTCATAAACACACTTCTCATATTCATATCTAAAATTGTTGTTCGCTGCAAGCACACCCAAATACTCCTGCTCCAAACTTCTCATCTGCCACGTGGAGAAACAATGGCGAGTACCTTGGAAAACTTGAGAGATAGCATGCTCAAGGTCCTCATCCTGATCAGCAATAATGGAGGTCGGACGACGTCCAGACATTGCCTTGAGAAACGTTTGGAACAACCAGCAGTAGGACTCTTTTGACTCATCGGCTATCAGGGCACAAGCCAGTAACACTGGTTGTCTGTGATTATTAACTCCAATGACACAAGCAAACGGCAACACATAAGAGGTCCTCTTGTACGCAGTGTCAAAAACAACAGCATCACCGAACTGGCTGCACGCAAATCTGGACCTGCCATCAGCCCAGAAAAGATTTCGGCACTTCACCCCATCAAGGTCTATAGCATAAAAGAAGTCCGTTTCAGTAGCTTGTTTAGATAGAAAATAATCCAAAAGAGTAATATACCACCGGTCTCCAACCCGATTCTCTTGACATAAGTTGCTGACAAGTGCTTCTTCTTCTTCTTCTTTTAATCTAAGCAACCCAGTGGGCATTTCCGTATCTGCGCCCTCTTGAACCTTAAGTTCATGATTGTGCTGTAACTGAAGGCGATCCACAATCCATCCCCCTGAATCTTGTCTCTTAATACGCAAATACGCCCCACAACCTATTCTAGAGTGTTGATGACCTTCCTTGGACTTAGAGCACACAAATCTTCGGGATGTTATCGAACCATCGAACTTTGAGCGGAATAACTGACCTATGCGGATCTTGAACCCTGCATGAGCAGCGTACACAGAGTAAATTTTATATGCTTCATTTGCAGAATTGAATTCCATGCCCACAGATGGTTCGACAGCTGCTATTTCATTTTTCTCCTCCTTGAACCTTTTAACATCAATTATGCCAGATGGGCATGGCTGGCCATCACTAGGTTCCACACATTTTCTGCCTCCTGATCTTCTAGACCCGTCAGTCAATGGTTTTGAGGCAGTAACATTTCCAGGGGAGTCAAGTTCGTGATTGTGATCCTTGTGAAAATGATCAATTACCCATCTTCCATTTTCAAGCCTCTTTACTCTTATGAATGCTGGGCAACCAGTCCTGGAATTCAGCTGCAATCCTTCCTTCGCACAGACAAATCTTCTAGAGGATATTGACCCATCAGACCTCGAGCGATAGAGTTGACCGATGCGAATCTTGAAACCTGATTTTGTAGCATACATGTTATAGAAATCCCGAGCCTGGTCCGAAGTATCAAATTCTAATCCTAAGTGAGGTTCCCCTCCAGAGTCTCTATCATTTTCCGAAATTGAATAGTGATTGCTAGAAACAATCCCAATTGGATTTGCTCTCACACTCAAAGCACTCGGACACAGTTGACTATGCATGTCGACTCCTCCACTACGACCACTGTAACAAGCAAAAAATCATATAAATGAATCCAACAAAATTCAAAATCTGGTATAAATATGTTCCAACAAGCAGAAGACATTTCGAGAAATGGTCAATAAGAACGTGATCCTCCAACGCCAAGAAAGCTGCAGTTCTAATCATCTAAGTCGCAAAACAGCTAAGGAAAAAGTACAAATTGTTCTCCGTAACTATTTTCTCATCCTTGGATCATTCCAAACCTCTTCCCAAATTAGAGAAATCTCATTCATACATCAAATTAGCAAGTGCTCATCTAGCATCTACACACAGTCACACACTATCAATCTACTAACTGCAGCACATTGAAGCTCCTACAAACCAGCTCAGATCCATCAGCATTACTACATTACCGCAGCGGAGCCTCACTAAAGAAAAACATACCTGAAGCGTCAGATACACAACAATTCGAAATACTAGTATAAAGTATAAACTTTTCCACATGCATTTCAATAACTTCAAATGCCGGAATCCAAGATCACTAAACACCGATTCCAATCTGCAATTCATCATAGGACTATCCAATCTGCATTTCATTTTCATCCACTCAAAATTAGGGCTCAGTTCTTACCGCACAAAAATTAACTTTCATAACTCCATCTTCCAAAAACCAATGAACCAACCGACGACGCAGCTACACATGATCGCCTCCCAGAAAGGCTTTAGGGTTTCCAAGCAGATGATGAAATGTAAATGGTTCGGCGGCGAACAATCCTTCCAGTTCCAGATGAGACTCTATTTGGCATATTGAGAAGAAAAAACGTTCACACCATACGTCCCAATTGTTCATAAATAGAAGTGCAAGGACTCGTTTGCAAATACTTAAAAATTAATCCGTCACTAATCTAATAATTTGGGACGCTAACTAAGACGATTATATTTAAACAATTTTTTAATTAACCATTTTCGTCGTCACCTCGAAAGCGCGTTCGTCGTTGTTGTAATCCACCGAGCCGAATCAAACACAATTTCTTCACGCGATAGAAATTTCCAGAACCGATCGAAGAGAGAGAATGGCGATGAAGGGATTCACGAGTTTGAGCACGAAGGAGCCGTCGGCGATCGATCTCGAAGCCGGAGGTGAAACGACGCTATATCCCGGTCTCAGCGTTGGCGAGAATCAACTTCGATGGGGCTTTATCAGGAAGGTGTATGGAATCCTAGCAGCGCAGTTGGTTCTTACAACTATTGTGTCGTTTACGACTGTTTTGTCTCCTTCTGTGAATGATCTGCTAAAAGGAAGTCCTGGATTGATGCTGTTCTTTATCATCCTGCCTTTTGTTTGTAAGTCTTCTTTGGATCTTTTGGTTGCTGACTCGTTTCTTGTTCTTGTTGATGTTATTGTGTTGATTACGTTTCTTGTTATCTCAATTGGTTTGTGATCTGATTGTTGATGGAAGTTTGATTTCTAGGGCTTCGATTATTTGTTTTTGTCCATGGGATGATATTCTCCCATTTTGATTTCTAGGGCTGTACGTACTGGATTTTTATATCCTGAACCGAAGGATTGCTTTTAGATTATTAACTGTATTGAATTTTGATGGCCTATGTTGTTTCTGGTATATTGTGAAGTTTTGTCTAGCCTTTAACTTGCACAATTCATAGCAGCAACTACTAAGCATTTGTTTCACTGTGCTTTGTTGTGTATTTTTATTTTATTTTTTCGGTTAGGTTACTTAGAAATTTTTGGAGTAGGGATCTGGGTGGTCTGTAGCATAACTGCTAGTTTACAGTTGTTACTTTTCGTTGCCCTCATTTATTGTATTGACTATTGACGGTGAAATGGCTAACAAATCTCAACCATCTGCATTACTTTCAGTACTGTGGCCCTTGTATGTTTACCAGCAAAAGCACCCGCTTAACTTTGTTTTCCTTGGACTTTTCACTGCCTGCTTGAGTGTTAGTGTTGGAGTTACCTGCGCGAACACAGATGGTGAGTAACTTTTCTCGTGTTATACTGTTATGTTTACAATCTTCAGTAGCATGTGGTTGCATTTAAACATGTGCCCCTCTATATTCTGTCGGCAGGTAGCATTGTGCTTGAGGCATTAATCTTAACATCTGCTGTGGTCTCTGCTTTAACTGCCTATACATTCTGGGCATCTAAGAAAGGAAAGGACTTCAGCTATCTGGGACCAATTCTCTTCGCCTGTCTTATGGTCCTGGTTGTTACTGGTTTCATGCAGGTACTTCATCTTCACCTTTATATTTTGCATGTAACGATTGATGAACCATCATCTTAACAGATACTCTCCTCTGTTTATCTTGCAATTTATAGATGTTCTTCCCACTGGGGCCTGTCTCTAATGCCATATATGGAGGGATTGGTGCTATGATCTTCTCAGGATACGTTGTCTACGATACCGACAACCTCATTAAGCGCCATACTTATGATGAGTACATATGGGCATCAGTCACTCTCTATCTGGACATCCTCAACCTCTTCCTCACCATTCTGAGAATGATGAGGTCCTCTGATTGACAGCATGAAAATAATCCAAGTGATTTCAGATGAATGGTTGAACGGCCCAAACATATATGTATTCCCATAACTAGAATGATCGGACTGAATATTTCTAGTAGGATAACTCCCCAAGTCATTGCTTTATGGTACAAATGTCTAAAAAGAATGATGATATGACTGCTGCTTCTAGCCTTAATAGTTAGTACAAATAATACAGAATAATAAAGCATGAGGAAATAATATGTTGGAATTAGTATTTGTGAAATCAATATGTTATTCATTTTTAAGTACGTATGGAGATTGATTTGAAAGCATGTTAATGCTCTACCAGTACATTTACAAATGATAACAGGAACTTGGAAGTGCAATTCAGTAATGAATGGTTTCCATGCAACTGCACTGCTCAGCTTACTCCAGAGATCATTGAGAGCAATTGCTGTCGATGGAATCCCTCCGCAACATTCTATCTTCATCAAGCCTTTTCGTTGCTGGAGCATCGCCATTCCATGAGAGCATCCCTTCGCTCGTATCCGATAATAATATTTTGAGTAGCGAATGCAACATGCGAAACGACCTTATAATGTCTTCTACGTATTCTTTCGACTCATATGATACACACGCACAATTACTCACCAACGGAGCCAGACGTTGATTAGAATTTTATTCAATCAGTGCAATACAATGTTTGTCATAGGGATAAACTCCAAATTTCAAGAAGAACACGATTTTCACGATGTTACTCCCATTGAGCTCACACCTTTTTTGTCATTTGCCAGCTTCTATAATCCTGGATGTATTTATATGATTTTGATGAAAGTTACCCTTTACACTCTCGAAGATATCGAACAGTGAATGTTGGTTTGATTTGTTTTTGAAGCAACAACCGGTGGAAAGGTGAGGATTTGGAAGCAGCAATTTGCTGTCAATTTTAATAGATAAGATTTTATAATATATTTTAATTACCCACCATATTTTACAGGATCAGTTAACCAAATTTTAATCAGTAACCACATTAGGATAAAAGAGATTAAATTGACAGTAGAATTCAAAGCTGGCAAAATTGCTTTTTGTC